>VXAA01005201.1:458080-481479 GCA_013399115.1 Anseranas semipalmata
CTTTGGATGGCATCCCTTCCTTCTGTTGTATCAACTGCACCACTTAGCTTGGTGTCGTCTGCAAACTTGCTGAGGGTGCACTCAATCCCACCATCTATGTCATTGATAAAGATATTGAAAAACACCGGTCCCAAGACAGACCCCTGTGGGACACCACTTATCACTGCCATCTACCTGGACATAAAACCATTTAAACCATTCATTGACCACTACTCTCTGGGTGCGGCCATTGAGCCAATTCCTTATCCACCAAATGGTCCACCCTTCAAATCCACATTTTTCCAATTTAGAGATCAAGATGTTGTGTGGGACCGTGTCAAAAGCCTTACAGAAGTCCAGGTAGATGACATTGGTTGGTCTTCACTTGTGATACAGTCACTCCATCATAGAAGGCCACCAGATTGGTCATACACGATTTGCCCTTGATGAAGCTGTGCTGGCTGTCTCAGATCACCTCCTTGTCTCGCATGTGCCTTAACATTGCTTCCAGGAGGATCTGTTCCATGATCTTCCCAGGCACAGAGGTGAGGCTCACCTGTCTGCAGTTCTCCGGGTCTTCCTTTCTACCCTTTTTAAAAATGGGAGTGATGTTTGCCTTTTCCAGTCATTGGGGACTTCACCTGACTGCCATGACTTTTCAAATATGATGGAGAGTGGCTTGGTGACTACATCAGCCAGTTCCCTCAGGACTCTGGGATGCATGTCATTAGGCCCCATAGACTTGTAGCTGTTCAGTTGCATCAGGAGGTCCTTAAACTGCTCTTCACAGGGACTCTGCTCTCCCAGCCCCCGCCTAGAGGTTTGGGGACTTGAGAAATGTGGGAAGCTTGACTGGCAATGAAGACCGAGGCAAAGAAGTTGTTAAGTTCCTTAGCCTTCTCCATGTCTGCTGTTACCAGTTCTCCATCTTCATTTGTCAGAGGTGGTACACTCTCCTTAGTCTTTAGGAAAGAGATGATGAAGGAAAGAGAAGTCTAAAAAATTATGGGTGACACTGGAAAGATAGTAAGGATGAGACTGCTCACTGTATCTCTACAGGCAAGAACTAGCAGGTATCAAATGCAACTATGACAGCATGTGTTCAAGGAAAATAAATGATTCTTCATGCAACACAGTTAAGTTGTAAAATGTCTTGCAACAGAAGACTGCAGGTGCAGTACACACACATGTACTGTACATGTATTGAGCAATTGACTAAACAAATCCAGGGAAGTAAAATCTGTCAGGGGATATTAAATTCAAAACTCTGCTTCTGGATGAGAAAGTCCCAAGCTGGAGTCTGGAGGAGCATTCTAGTGAAACACCTGTGTTCTTTGTGAAATCAGTCCAAAACTGCTGTGATTGAGCAAGTTGCCTCCTGTCCTTTTTTTTTTTCTCTTACAGATTCAGGTGCATTTTCTCTCTTTGTTATATCTCAAGAAAAATCCTCTGGTATGATTATTCCAAAACACAATTTGATTATTCCAAAACCCTTCCACATCATAGTCATTTCATGCTGATGTTATTTCAGCCCTGATTTGGACACCCTCAACATTGTGCCAGTCATCTCCAGTCCTTCTTTTAAAGTCTCTGTGGGCTTGAGCAGCTAGTGTCCTCAATTATAGCAATGGCATCAAGACTTTCTGTGTTTATTTGTTATTATTTTCTTTATCTATTAAAGCTTAAACCAACAAAATGTTTCTTTTCACCAAAACACATCTAAAGAATGTAGCAATAAGAAAGGCTGAAAGTACAAATAATGTTTGATTGAGTGATTGTAAACTGATTCAATTTAAATTAAAAGGGAAAATTAACTATAGTAGGTTTGTAATGAAAGCTTGGATTTCAAAAGGGCAAAACCTTTATAAATTGAGGGAACTCATTAGTGAAGTCATTGGCTCTGGGATCTGAATATGGAGCAGGTATTTTAGAAATCTATCAAGTCAGTCTTACTGCCATAAGATTACAGGATAGCAAGTGTAGGACATGGTATAAAGGAACAGGGGTGAAAGAAAGGGAGGGAGATTATTAGTCTGATCCCCATAGTATTCTAGGCTTTAGCTTTTAAAAGGTTGAATAAAAAGACATTGAGATAAAACAATAGAAAATGTAATACTAGGTTGCTAAAGACTGATCATGCTGGACTAATCTGATATCCTTTTTTTTGATAACGATTTTTTTCTACACAACGGAAATATAAACTACATTTGTTTAAGTATTTGATATGGTGCCACACAGGAAATTACTACTTCAGCTAAAGAATGCAGGGATTAAGACAGGAATTGTCAGGCGGATAAAGAACTGTAGAGGACAACAAAAGCTTGATGAGGAGGAACTGTTGTGTTCTGTGGAGGTTATGTTGGGAGTTCAAGGATAAATCTTAGGACCCATCTGTTTATTTCCATTAATGATGTTTTTTTTTTTTTTTTTTTTTTTAAGAAAAAAAAAAAAGGAGTGTTCTAAAATGGAATATGAGTAAAACCAATATACAGAACTGAGTTATCAAAGAAAAAAGTATATATGGGTATCATATACCAGGTGATCTTGAGGGACCGAAGTATTGCAAATGGTATGAAATATTGCAAAATGGAAGTTCAATGATTTTGGAATTAGTTACAAACTCCTGCCATGTGCAAGGATAGCATCAGATGAAAAGAACTGAGATAGAGATTTGGAAATTTTGATCATTCATATATTGACTGGACTGTTAGCAGGATTGTGAAGAAATTAGACTCTTATCAAAAGAGACTAAATGGGTATTTTCTTTAATCCTTACCACCAAAGAGAAAAAAAAAGAAAAAGAAAAAAGAAAAAACATGCAGGAATTAACTACTCAGTTGAAATTATCATTTCTTTCAATATGATTCAAAACCATTTTCTTCCATAAGACAAATGAAGGGTGAAGAAAATGTGAACTAGAACAACAACAACAAAAAAAACCAACCAACCAACCAAACAAAAACCATTTAGGATAGATCTGAAAACAACGGTGAAGGAACAATGTCTATTATAACAGAACTCAGTGACCCAGAAAGACTTTTCCAGTCCTGTGTTTACAAACTAGAAACAAGACCAAAAGCCATCTGGTGGGGTAAAATGCCAATATACACCCAGTTAAAAAATAAAATAATTTTTCCTGTGTGACTTACTAGGTCCAAAGAGCTTCAACAATGTTTTATTTATTTATTTATTTATTTTGAATTAAAACAACATTGACTGGGCTGATAAAATAAGTTTTGAGCACATATTTTAAAGAAAGATTCAGGTGCATCCTATATTTCCTTTACATAAGGAAGTGAATATGCTTTTTACTACGTATTGTTAAAAGACAAAAGTTTCTGACAGAGAGTAAGCAATATAAATGAATAATAACAACCCACTTCAAAGATCTGCTGCAGCCCCTGGAATTAGAAACAGGGTGAGTTGTTTGTGTCCTGTACATGGTGTCTTGCACAACTGGGAAGGAAAAAAATGAACAGGAGAATTTGCTACTCCAGTGACTGGCCATTTTCCTCCATCTGCTCCAAAAATATCTTTCTTCCACGCCAAAGAAAATGTCAGAAAGAAATTGAGAGAGTTTGTTGTTGTTGTTGTTTGGTTGGTTGGTTGGTTGGTTTGCTGAGGGCGTTGCTTTCCCATGACAACCTAAATACATACGCCTTAGGAAAAGCTACAGCTACCATTAGTACACCCCAAAGCCAGTGGCCAAAGGTGCTGCAGCAAAACCAGGCTGTGCGCGGTGCGTCCCTGCTTGTGTGTGAACGGGCTGCATCTGGGAGAGGAGGCAAATCAACAGGGCTGCTGTGGTGCCTGAGCTGCTCTGAATCCTCCTGGGACTACTTGAGAGAGACCCGACATGATGAACTGTCTGTGACTGTAGTTACAAGAGTTATAAACTATAACTATTAATACTTTCCTGGTGACAACCTAATCACTTGAAATATTCCTAAAGTGTATGAGTTCCTTGAGATTACAATGGATTTTAATTAAATTATAAACTTTACAAAACTGTTGAAATATGTTTTTTTTTTTTCCAGTTAATTGTGCCTATAAATATAAAATCTGGAGAGTAAGATTTTCTTAAATCTAACTAGTATTAATTTACAGATAAACAAACCTGTTCACTTAAAATAAATCTTGGGGAAATTCAGTGTGTCATTTGGTCAGCTGCTGTAATTTTAGAGAGTTTAATGCTTTTACACTATTTTATTTTATTTTATTTTATTTTATTTTATTTTATTTTATTTTATTTTATTTTATTTTATTATTTTTTACACAGTGTGAGAGTTTAGAAGAATGACTTGATTACACCTGAAGGAAGGTTCTCAACACTACTATATTTATGTGGGAAGCAGTCAGTGCTGAGCGCTTCCCAGGTCTTGTCTAGATGTCAAAGTACTTACAGAAAAAGATATTAGCCAGAGTCTAACCTGGCATCATGGATAAATCAGTACGATACTTTACCTAAGAATCAGGCTCAAAGTATGAAAATAAATATACTTAAAATATTTGATTTGGTTTTTATACCCAATGTGTTTTATGAATTTAAAATTCATTAAATCATTAGAGGGAGGTTGGAAGACCTCTTTCCAGCTACTCACAAACTCCTATCTCTGTTTCCAATTGGGTTTGATAGAGCACTTCACTTTTCAGTTTAAATTTAAGAGGGGAGAATGGACGTGACCCAATACTTTATTTGCTGGTTTGGAGCTATATGCTGCATTTAACCCTCCAGTCCTAACCCAATTTATGCAAAGGCTCTAGTTTGTTATGGCAAGTTATGACGACTGCCTAGGAGGTAGGCATGAAAAATCTGAAAAACTGCCTGTGAAGCTGCAGCTTAACCCTGAAATAAAGCTCCTGTTGAGCCTTTCTGTTAAAGTAAAGTTCCTTTATCAAGCACATCTTAAAAATAGATGGTTTTAATTGCACTCTGAGCATATTGACTGGGTGAGAATAATCGGGGGAAGTTGTGCTTTCTATTTTTAGTGCTGATTAGTTTAAATAAGAAATAGATGTGCAGACTGGTACTGTTCTGTGCATGTCCAAAACAGAACTGAAAGCGTTGTAAGAAACACTGAAGAAGCTTTAAGTTTATCAGGAAGGTTGTTAATGAGTTTCTAAGAGGAGAGGGTAAACAGCAAATTTTCTGTTATGTTAGAAAGCAGAAAGGAGAAAATCTCATCATATCCTGGTTTTAGATAGAAGTAGTTATAACCCACCTAAATTCTTATTTCTTTCTAACCCTAGACATATATTCCCATCCTGCTAAATCAATTATTTATTTATAAAATAAGTTTTTGTAAGAATGTATATTGTCTTAGATCTTGTTTTCTATTGGAAAGAAATAGGAAGCTATTACCACCAACTCCCCNAAAAAAAAAGCTTAGTTAGAACATGTTTATTTACACAGACCATGAAATATTTGAATTTCAAATATTTTTTTTTTAATTTCAGAAAGAGTAGAAGTAATAAAGATTTCAGTAAATAAGTAGCAAAAAACTTCAAATAAAACAAATGCAATTCAGCTTGCAATTCTGAAAATTTTCAGGAAAGAATAATGACCCACAGCTTTTAGAGAGTTAATTCTGAAATCCCTTGTGCTACCAGTATAAACACAATAATAATGACATATTTATCAAGTACTGAAGACTAATGACAGAGAAAAATTCTAAATTTCATCGTGTCTTCAATAAGCCCCCTTGGACAAAGATGGAAAGTCCTATGTACTTAGTATATAGCACAAAAGGAGCCTGATCATGCTTGAATGAGAGTGTTTCATTGACTTGAATAGGAACAAGATTGCTCCATCAATCTAGATTTTCTTTCTTCTCCTTCTTCTTTTGTTTCAGATTGGTAACTCTGGCTTGAACTGTCAGGCAAAAACCTCACTGGATGAGGTTCAATGGCACATTCATATTATGAACGACATTAAGGATTTACATTATACATATATTTATGTTTCACTTACAGTTTAACAGCAATAGAGCTTTAGAACTTGAGTGCTGAACAAACCTGATTTCTTCCTGGTATTAGGAGTCCAAAAATATCTTCTAACTTTGGCTCACATTCTTTACATAGAAAATGTTATTTTTAAACTTTCTTAAATTCAGCTTTTATCCTGACTATATTCTGAGAAGGACTTATAAAGCTTTCAATTACATAGCTAACACAGGGAAAAATTAGTACTGCTAACCTGTTGTTTTCATTTGCTGCATTAATAGTTCTTGATTCTGATAATTAATTCTAATCAGCTACATGCTCCTCAGGTGCTTTCCACTATGCATTCAGACAGCAAGAAAAATAAGAACTCAGTTTAGACAAAAGTTCAACTCTGAGGGCTCTAACTGAACAGGCTTGGTGAGATATCTGTGTCTTGGATGCCATTCAATTTAATCCTGATTTAGAACTTAAAAGAATCTGCATATTATTGATCTTGGACTGCCTAGAATTATATCAAACCCTTCAAGTCAGTTTACCATCATTGTATTACTTTAGCATTACTTCCTTAAGATTTTACTGTATTTACAAATAAAATAAAATAAAATAAAATCTTTTTGTCCACCTAGCTTTTTCTTCCATCTCAGTCCTACTCCAAGTAGAGTGAATTGATCTCTGCATGACCAGTAATAACTAAAAACCAGGGATAGTCTGTACTAGCATGTTTTCTAATAAAGTAGATATCTATAAGGCAGGTTGTGTTAAAGCATAGTTCTCCATTTATTTCTCTCCAAAGGAGAGTAAAGGAGGAGAAGTAGCATTTTTTATTCTTCCTGATAAATGTCTTTGCTTAAGGCTCTCCAGGCAATAACATACCTAATTAGATAAGTACTACATAATTATTTAAACTACTAACTATTACAGTGTTACAGTAGCCTGCAAATTCAACCCTACCATGCAGCACAATGACCTTACGTGTTACTAGACTAACCACGGGGCTGAAGATGTGTCATTTTGCACCATGAGTTTCACCCAATCTAACACTCTTTTCTGACTTTAAAATCTGTGGTTGTACAAATTGTTTTCCCCACAAATTATCTTTGGTTTTCTGAATAAACACAGAAATGTACGAAACATTTCACATACATTTCCTTGCACAGCACACAGGATATTTACAGTGATGCTTAAAATATGCATTGAATGCATTATATATTTATAGTTTTCCTTTTGAATATGGTGGTCTTTTAAACCGTTCCCTTAAGCAGTATCAGCATGACCAAAACCTTAACAGCAATGTAATTTTAGCCTTGCTTTCTATTGACATCTCTTGCCTTTCTTTTTTTTTTTTTCCGCTTCAGACTTCTGATTCATCTGTGCTCTCATTCTGAAATTCTCACTATGGCATTTAATGTGATCACTGACTCCTTCCCACCATCCCTTTATTCTCATTTTTGTTCTCACTCAGTCTTTCAGAAATGTTATATTATATTCTAATTTACAATTTATAATTATTATACTTTTTTAAATTTTAATTGTATAACTATGCTTTTTTCTTGTTTTTCCCTTTTGATACTCTTCAGCTGTTAAAATTACATCTGTTTTTCCTTTTTTGAACATTAGATCTACTGGTTTGGGATTTCTTTCTTTTCTTTGAAGTATATTATTTTGTCTTCATTTATGATCATCAGGAATTTACACGTTTCTTTTTGTAACCGATTTAGATATTTATCTCTCCTTTTTTTTTTTTTCATTGTTTTGGGCAATAGTATGAACAAAATTAACTGTGTGCACATAAACATATCGTGATAGTGAGGGAAGAGTATAAAAGGAGTATTACATCTTTGCACTATTAAGTTTTGCAATGGTTAGTATAGATTTGATATGCTATAAAATACTTTTAAAACTTTTATGCTTAGGATATTACACTTTGAATACTCTGTCTTACATCTCCTTTCTTACAGGAGTATGTGCTTTTTCTGACTTTTCAATTTTGCACCCTTTTCTGAGTTGCAGAATGAAGAATGGAGGAAATTAAGCATTATTCCTGTCTATCTTAATATCAAAATATTATTATTAAAACATTATTCTGAGAAACTGGACATTGGAATCTGTAGATCCTGTAGAAAGCTGAGGAAGTCACAAGATCAGACCTCTGCTACCTGGACGAATCTGATCACTTAACTAGATTATTACATACATTGTATGCATACTGCCATTTGTGGAATGGTGCACTTATGAAATTTGTTGCTACTAGAAATACTTCAACGACACTTTGTCTAGTTATCAATCCAGCAAATACAAGACTTCCTAACGATCATCCCTCAGACATTGGTGGAAGTAAATCTCACCTGCTTGTGTAACTCCATTCTCCTATTCCCACATTTCAAGAAAAATCCCTGCAAGTTCAGAGTCTGCAGAGTGATATGGCAAGGAACAAGCTGCAAGATGACTGAGGTCACACACGGATATCTGTGCTTCATCCCTCAAAATATATAACATATGTGTTAACTTTGTTACAGACTCACTTTACACTTACCCAGCTACATCTGTATTAATAACTAAAGCAGGCTCATTCTTCAGTCTCAAGCTGAACACTATGGTGTAGCTCACATCCATATACAGATGTCCTCCTCCTGTACTCTGTCTGGGTATGTCATCTGGCTAAAGCAGATGCCATATGGTAGCTCCATTTAGTTTGTGCATGTGGACATACGCATTGCAAAACCCTGTCAAGCAAAGAAACTAGGAGTATGGTGTAAGATGGCCAAAGACTTTTCCCAGGAAGAACCAGTGATAAGAAGATTCTGAAAATAAATCTTTGAAGTAAAGCAGAAGTTACAAACACCCTCTACAGAGGTTACCTCCTACCTTCTGTTATAACACTTTTTAACATGTGTATGAACTGGTTATATGGTTTACAATTTCCAGCCCTGAGTCTGGGACTTCAGAATATCTATTGTCAATAAAGCAGAGCCTGGGATCAGAGCTATCCAGTAGCTGTGTGTGACTTTTCAGTAAAACACAGCTCTTGCTAATTTGAGAAGAAATTGTCAGGAAAGACTCACATGACTGTTCTGGCTCTTTGTCATTACTAGATCATTCTTGCTGTGGAACAATTTACTTGGAGCAGTTTAGACAGGCTTTACAGACAAATTATAGTGGAACGAAGTGTAGTAGTTGTATTTGATGATTTACTTATAACTTTTTTTTATTATTATTATTGCTTTTATGCATTAACTTTGCAATTGTATCAACAAAAAGCTGAGATCTCATCTTTACTAATCCATGCTATTGTTCCAGCCACACATAAAAATGTGCATCTCTGTTAGTACTTATTAAGGGAATTGTGGTTAGATTACTGAAGAATAGCTTTCAGATTGTTAATACAATATTTGCTTTTCTTTAGTTGTCTCCAATTGTCTATTGCTGTTAGTAAATAATTACCAGTAGTTGATAACTGGTAGCTA
Organism: Anseranas semipalmata; assembly: GCA_013399115.1. Classification (NCBI taxonomy): domain Eukaryota; kingdom Metazoa; phylum Chordata; class Aves; order Anseriformes; family Anseranatidae; genus Anseranas; species Anseranas semipalmata. The sequence continues at coordinate 467,467 of VXAA01005201.1, forward strand.
TTTCCATTCCTTTAATGCTCCCAGTCCATACTATGAATATTTGTAGATAGCCAGCTTATCTAAATGTAATTCTAATACCAAAATATGAAATATAAATCCATCATTGTTTAGTTCTTCATGTTTATTTCACTATTAAAAGGAGATGTGAGAACTATCATTCCCAGTCATTTTTGTCGGTGTGTCCCCAGACGTTAGCTCAGACTGGCAGATGAGTGATTCTGGCCACATAAGAGAGTCATCAAACATTGTAACTTTTTGTCTCTTTCCAGCTCTGTTCCCAACCCAGTACACTGAATGGTCCTGACTGGATTCCCCCAGCAGAACATGTTAGCCCGTCTCAATACCACATCCCTGAACCCATTTTCTACATGACCAGGTGTGGATGGACATAGAGTCTCACTCTTGCTACCAGAACTAGCATCCTCATCGAAAGTTTCTGTTTTGCCTCACTCATGTCTTTCTTTTTGTCTTTGGGAGCCTTAGGCTATGGTCTCTGCATCATCCTTCCTGTTGACCTCATTCATCACCTCTGATGAATGCATCAAAGCAGCAGCACCTCTGGGACTGCCGTGAACCCCTTCATACCTACTGTGTTAGCCGCCTTCCTTCTTTTTTGCACATCCTTCTGGAAGTGCCCCTCATTGTGGCTCTTCTTAAATGACAGATAAACAGGAAGCCTGAATCCATCCTTCTGTAAGATTTCTTACTCTGCAAGGAACTTCACATTCTGTCTTGTAATCTTCCTGCCACAGCTCACTTGCCTGGCAATTGCCGGGTATGCTGTGCAGCGCTTTCTCCCACATCACAGCTCCAAAGTGACCCAAAGAAGAGAAAAAAGGTTTTCCAGCAGTCCTGGTGAGGCCTGGGAAGGCAATAGAGTGTTTAAAAGGTGAAATTAAGTTAAGAGAAAACTAAGATAGGTGACTTTAAGTGAGATCTGAAGCTTGAGAAATGTTGAGTGGGGCAGATTATATAAAGCATTTGAGATTGGAATGAAGAGACAGTGCTAAAATAGAGAAAAAAAAAAAATGGGGGAGGCATTGGTTGGAACAGGTGAAACAGAAGGTGCAACGAAAGGGGAAATGGACAGAAAAAAAAGCCTGTGCTCACTACAGATTGCTCTTTCAGAGCTTGAAATCAAGTCAATACACTTGAACCTAATATTTTTTCAGCTCTCTGGAAATAGAAATCTGCCTGAGAAAATAATTCCTTAGGCCTTAGATTGGCATTCATAAAATGGAAATAATAGCCTTTCACCTGACAAATTAAGCCAGTAAAGTTTGTGGTGCACTCAAACTGAGGACTGTTGGAAAAAGTCTGAGTCAGTAAGTCTGTCTTCAGAGCAGAGAATGAATTATGCACTGGAAGAATACAAGATATCACATGGAACAATTAGAAGAAAATAAAGTTTCTGTCTTTTGTACAAATAAGCAACTGGTTCATGCAGAAGTAAAAGTACAGTATAAGCTCACAAGCACAAACAGTGTCCTAATGTGGATGCACAAACCTGGATCAAGGGAAAGTAAAATCAATGTTATTTTTTGAATGATTAATAACATCATTTTAGCAGATATCTTTTGTATACAATAAAAATGTATCATCACAGAGCTAGTGGTTTTTTTCTTTCTTTCTTTCTCAGAGCTTCTACTTTCTAGTATTATACATAAGTTAATCACTGTCTAAATCTGTTTCTCATACTTCTCAAGAGCAAAATACTTATTACAGGTCTATAAACTAGACATCTTCCTCTTCATTTCCCTTCAGTTTTTCATATTGATCTTAGTTTCCACATTTTCCCATTTTCTTTCAGCCTTTTCTACAGCTATCTTATCTGTCATCTGGACTTGCCATGTCTCCAATGGCAAGGCAAAGTGAAACAATACAGCCACGAGAACCTAACTTGGCTTTACTACTTTCCATCAGCAGTTGTAGCTCCTGTTTCAATCTCTCCATCTTTTTCTTCAGCAAAGAAATCACCTTGCAGCGTAACTACAGGCCTCCTGTTTCTGGCTCATAAATTTCAATGTCACTGGGTTGCTTGGTTCCTTTATTATCTGCTTTAATCCCAGTTGATGCTTCTTGACTTGTTGGAACTTGTTAGTGTCAAGCCACTCCACTCCATCTCCCCCTGCGACATTCCTCAGGAATTCTGTGTTTATTCTTTCCTGTTTTTTCCATCCTGCAGTAGTGTTTCAGTTGCAAATCTATATAATAAATGTTCATATGCTTGTGGGTTTTCGTTTGATTCTTTCAGAGGAAAGTGATCTTGCATTACTGATGTTTCCTATCAATCTCACTGTCCTTAAAAATAGAGACAGATTTAAAGAAAAATTAACTATATTTTCTTTTCAACTGCAGCAATCCGGTTACAGAAGGGAAACTCATGCTACAATGCTCTTCTTTTTTACCCCATTAAGAGCTTTGATGTTTTTTCTAGACAACATGCTTTTAATGTACACAGAAATTTTCAGTCTCTACCCCTTTTCTGTTGTAATGTCTGTATAACATGACTAGAGGATATAAAATATGATACAGGCAGTAAAGATATTACACTACTTATATGTTGCAGCCTGGGTTCATGTTCATGGTTAAATTCTGATATTAGTTGATGAACATAGTGCAGGAAACTATGCTCAGGCATTTTTGTCAGCTTAGCTTGCACAGAATTTATACAAAATATTTTAAACATACATTTAACCTACTGCAAAGTGATAGTAAATCCAGTTTCTAATCCTAATTCTGAAATCCATGTTATTCATGAATAATTACTGTTTAACAAAATTATAGGTGCTAGGATAAATGGAAACCAATCCTTCATTCCAAACAGCAGAAGAGACCTAACAGATAATACAAAGAGATCCCATATGAGAATACATCCACTGAACATCCACTTAATTTGCAAGAGTTCAAAGGACATTCAATCCCAACAGAATGACATCAAAAAGGATTGTAAAAATATCTTGTCAAGCAGCATTGTTGTGCTGTCTAGCTTTTAATCGTAGCATAATGTTAATGCTATTATAGTTTCTATAAAGACACACAGAGGTCAAGGATACAAGAGGAAAAAAAAAAAAGAAAAGGGAAAAGAAAAAAAGATTATATGTGCTAATTACATTTTCTGGAGCTTAGCATGATGGTGTGACCTATATTTATGCATTTTGGCTTGATAATATTATTTTAAAACTATTCTTCAAATATTAATTGGTTCTAGAGTAGGGCATGAAGTCTACCTATGAAGGTTATAGAAGAATACAAAATTCTTACACTGGTGAAAGTTGACCTCCCCCACTCTCCCTAGTTCTCCTAACTAGAATATTTTCCATTTTTAGAATATGTAAATTTACATTTCAATTATTCTATACATAAAAAGCTGAAGCAAACTGCATATTTACAGACATAGGTATTTACAATGGATCTTGTCAAGTAAAACTCATTTTACCCTCATATCATTCTGCATTCTGTGATCAGAATTTCTTCTCTAAAAACGTCTAATTAATCTCATTTCTTCATCTAACAATCATAGATATCAAATTGGTTGCCTGATTGTCAAGTAAATAGTAATGTCTACATGTTATTTTCACCATGTTTTACGTGTCTACACTTGATTTTGTTTCAGGTAAGAACTCAATTGAAAATACAGCTATTTAGTGAAAGAACTTTGTGGATTTTGTGCTGCCAGTGGGGGTAGGGAAATTCTCAGTTATTCTTGGTTATTTTTACTTCGTTTTTCATATTTGTACAAGCTTCTAGTACATTGCAACTTTGTCATTAAATATTGCCTCTGGCCTATAGTTAGCACAGTCTATTTAAATTTCAATTGGAGAAAAAGACACCTTCTTTTTGTATTATGTGATCAAAATTTTGAAGCTCTATAATTTTCTTGCTGCTTATAGAAACAAAGTACCCAGGCTCCCAAAGAAAGCTCTTTCTACAAGCTATAAATATTTGCTGTTTGGAAAACCTCAATGAGGGTTTAGTTATTAAAAAAATAAAGGAAGAAAATTACTAATAATGATTGGTTTGATCTAATGAGATGTTTTTATGCAAATATATGAACCTTAAATATGACCTGGAAACAAAAGACTGTTTAACAGTTGCTATTAAGCTATACATTAGGAGATCAATTAAAGAGAACTTCTCTCTAATAATCAAGCTGTACAAGAGTTGCTATGGAAACCTGGAAAGGGAGAGATTCAGAATGCAAAATAGTTAAACAAACAAACAAAAATTGTAAACAAGTATCCTAGAATGTGTATAATCAGCTAAATAATAAAAGGCTGATTCCGTACTTTTCCATCCCAGTATATCTACAGGAAAGGTACTTTTCCATATGAAGGTGCCAGTTTAGTCCATATTTGGATGCCACAAAGAAAAATAATGCCAAAAAAAATCTTTATGTAATCAATGACATGTCCTAAATTACAATATGGGATAGAGGAAAGGATTACTTTAAAGGTGTCAAAAAACAACACTTTCATGTCATTACGAATTGCTGGCAAAGAAGTACACATGTGGCAAAGAAAGTGCAAATACAGGTGGTTTAAAGTAACACTAATTCTTTCTCCCATACCTTAAAATAAAGTAGTACTCAAAGCAGAAACAGTTTAAAAGGCTCAAATTGCCTTGTCTGAAGGCTGCTGGCTGCTTCATGCTTTTTCATTCTGTTTTTTTTGCAACTATACCTTGAAAAATTCCTCAACAGCCATAAAATTAGTCCAGTTCTGCTAGATATTTAAAATGAAAATGTTATTAAACAACATTTTGAGTTAAAAAGTTATTTTCTGTCACTATGTTTTTATAAACACTTCAGTATATAAATTGTATAAATATGTGTAATTTATGTATGGCCAAAATTGTCCCACATTTCACTCATAATTACAATAGGGAGTTGGACAAAGCAGCTTTTTTTGTTGTGAATACAAGAATTTGGTCCCAAAATTAGATATATAAAGCATACTTAAGAACTTCTTAAAATTTTGTAGAGGGAGCTTTAATTTTAGGTCCTTTGAGATACTGAAAAAGACTGGACAGAAGACCTTAATTATCCTTTCAACATTGCATCATTTTTTTTTTCACTGTATAGCTTGCCTGCAATATATGTGACATTGAAAGCTTTGAATTATGCAACCTTGAAATTAGAAACAAAAGAAAAATGAATAAAGCATTCATATTTGTCTTTAAATTATAGAATTTATATTTTTAATAATGACATTATTGGACAAAAAAATTACTTGGTTATCTAGGAAGACACTAACATGTACAAACACACAGAGCTAGTAAGGATCTTTTAAGTAGGAATATTAATAATCCAAAACTTGCAATCCTCTACAAAGAGATTTGCTTTGTCTGTAGAAATACTGGCACAGCAATTATTTTTCAAATTTTCAAATAATGTTACATATTTTTTCATTGGTATCTTTATTACAATAACATATGAATACCTCTAAAATCCTTAATGGGAAATATGAGAGTATAAATGCATAATATTTTCAACACAAATTGCAGAAGAAACAAACCTACTTATTCAAGTTTTCCAGTATACAGATTATAGCTTGCCAATATATACACAGAGAAATGTTCAAAGCAGGGATGGTGACAGGGAATTCCTGTGCAGATCTAGGGACCTTCTTGTAACAAATTGATATAATGGACTAGACACACTCCCTCTCCTCTTTGTTCTTTTATTGCAAATTATCCATGGCTGAAACAATTTCAGCTTCTTTGCCAGTGAAAAGGAATCAGAAAGTAGCCAGAACTGCTAAAAGAAAATCTGCAGCAGGCATAAAGCCTGCGTAACAGCTTGTGAACCACAAATCCTGCAGCTGTTTGTACCAAATAGATGAATGTCAGAAGTACTGCACAAGGATGCTGCACTTCTTTTGTCTCCAGATGACAGAGGGCCTTTTGTGGTAGGGCCACAGACAGCTCTTTCCATCCACATTAAGCAAAAGAAGAGCCCCAGTCGAGGAAACCAGTCCAGAAACTGTTACCAACAGCCCCAACACCATAGCTCCAGTCTCTATGCTACAGCGTGGTCCCTTTTCTGGGATATTTCAATATTACTCAATTGGCAATCTTTATAACTATATGTCAGCTAATATTTATGGTACTATCTGAATATGTGAGCAGGCTCCTAAAGTGATACATTCATTTAACTGTTTTTGTTTTTGACCATGCCTGTAAACTTCTGCCAGTTTTGAGAGCAAATCAAGATGACCAACATCATGTGATTTGCAATGAATAATTGAGCAAAAGAGAAAAAGGAAATTGGTACTAATAGGTTTGTAGAAACCAAATCAGCAAGGTACTGCGGGTTTCTCTGGCAAGTTGTCCTATTTCCATATTTACTGAATTTCATCTTAACCAATTCTGAGCAACACATTCATGTGGAGGTTTCTGACAGAAGTGTGACTGCATTTGTCAATGAATTTGAAAGACTCTTTCAACATCCAGTTTTCAAAACAAAAAGTGAATTAAACAAGTAACGTAAAAACAACACATGAAGAACATCATGAAAAATGAATTTAAATATTGCCATAAGTGCCACAGAAGTGTATGGGAGGGTATCTGGTTGTCTTTTTCAGGGCTCAGTCAATCAAAATAACTAGATTATTTTTCAAGGATTCACCTTGTGTTATGATCCTGCTACAGTCTGCATGATGGAACTACCAGAATGACCTAATTCTGTATATACCACGCTCAACGATTAATTTCAATGGAAACTGGCCAATGTTAATAAGTGTTTTCAAAAGCCCTCTTCTTCACTTTTCCCTGTGTCTCACTGCACATACCACATCAACTAATACTTGCCTGACCTGTAAACATTTTGCGAGTCTTGTTTAAGCCATTTTTGTTTGACATCTTCTAGACTAAAATCAGTTTAAAGTATTTACTTCATATGTGCATTAGCATACTTCTCATTTTAAACAATTTATAATCCAGATACACTCCTCTTGTGTTTTTTGAAAGTGTGACTGTAGAGATATACCTCTGAACAGAAGACAGCTGTACTTCAGGGAAACAACAGAAAAAGAAAAAAAAAAATAAAAGGAATATTTAGCCAACTTGAAGCAATACAGAGTTATCAGGAAGAAAATAATATTATTTCTGAAAGAAAATCTTTCAAGCTTCCACCTGGTGGGAAGGCCATTTTAGTTGGCTTCGGTGAGATAATCAAGAAATCCAATTAACTCTATATAGAAGTTACAAACCTGTTCTCATCAAAAGGACACATTGCCTATAGCACAATCAAACAAAATGTGACTAAATTACACTTATTGGACGGAGTTGTATGCTGTGATTGAGAGCAGACTTAAAAGAATTCAGCTAGAAAGTAACTAAAAAAAATATTCCAAACACTTGTCAGATCAAGCCAAGGTCCTAATAATAACTCAGATCTCACTAGAATAAGATGTAAATTAGTATAGTTTTATTGAGTGATTTGTAAAATGTGCTACTACACTCTTAGATTGATACACTTAAACTTTGCAAAAATCAGTGAGATTTGATGTGAACCCTGTAATCCTTCTCAATGGGAGCACAGACTCCACCTCACTCCTAAGAGATTTCTTGAGACAGGAGAAGGTAATAAATTTGTCTTGCAGGGTGACCTAGGGCCAGCTAACTTTTGGGATCAATGGAAGAATCAAGTTCCAAGTCAAGTCTGTGAGCAAATACCACCCAGAATTTATTTATTTTTCAGCAAGCTCTGAAATGAATTCAAAGAACTTATTTGGTGAGCAAACTTCATGAGTTATTTGCACATACTGTGCTACAAATATTCCCTATTTGTGTTAAATCAGTGCGGTCCAATATCCATATCCACATGTTACATTTGAAAGTCTTGGCTGTCAGGATGTCACAGGCAGTTATTGTGGCATGTCTACGGTCTCATATCTTGCTACAAATCAATGTATAGGACAAATTATCTTTAATATATATATATATATATTTTTAACAAAAACTTTCAGAATTTCATAGTCCTATCTGCAGTGAATTTCCTGGTTTCAGTGCATGAGACCTCAGAGTTCAAATTTGTTAAGCTTGACCATTTAAGTGTTCAGAGAAAATAAATATGACAAGATTATGGATTTGAATAAAGAAACTAATTTTTGAGTCAGTATTAACTGCAAAACTGTATTATGTAGAGATCCATTTACTCCATACTCTGCTAAAAGTACCTGATTTTTTGCTTTTAAAATGAGATTTTTTTCCTTTATTCTTTTCAGTCTTCTGACCACTACTATATGTAAATAAGCATTTCTGCTAATTATTTCACTGAGAAAAAAATTACAGAGAAAATCAAGATGAACAAGGCACTGTGCTTTGTGCAAATCAGACAGACAGGCTGTCAGTGCTGACTAACCCATCCTTAGAACAATTCCCTTTCCCCAAGGAAGTTGTCAGGAAAATGGAGGTCCTTGTCATTCCTTGACTTGCAATTTGGGACTTTCCTTTCATACCTAGTTTATTTCCAGAATCTTTTGACACTATTCTTGCAATTAAGTGACAAAATAATTTTTTTTTTTTTTTTTTTAATTCCAATCTTTAAGCTGGCATCTCTATGTATGGCTGGTGTCTATGTAATGGCTGGTGTCATATGTATAGGGTAGGGCACTGGTAATGAGCATGTTTCTTACTATTTTGTTTGAGCTCTGAAATGCAATTGTCCTGAAGGCATTCCAAGCCAGCAGCTCTGCGTCAGTGCCTCAAGTGGCTGGGCAGATTGTCAGTGCTTGAAGAGGCCTGGGAGACTCATCAGCACTGGAGTGCCTGTGAGAGTACACAGAAGCGCTTGGAGCCACTCTTGGAGTATACCCACTCCTCCAAAGTTTGCTGTGTAGAAAGCTTTCTGCTGGTGGATACGGCAGGTGGAGCAGTTTGTAAAGTATATTAGAACCTTAAACTCAATGGGGCTGTTTGATACTGAAGAGGTATGTTAATTGAATATATTGTTCAATAAGAAAATTTTGATTAATATACAATAGGATCTCACCGAGAAATGTCTGAGCTTGCTCAGAAGTGTTTGCATCAGGAGTATGGGGGAAAAAAACATGAAAAATTGTACAACTGTGACTAGCACTCATAATCTATTTTTCTCATTCTCTTTAAAGCATTTTTTTTTTTTTAAGATGATCTTAAATTTGAGCAACAACAGCCCACATTTTCTTAGCTGCATTAGTTAGATGTATGGAAAAACTGGGGGACACTTTTAAGGGGAGGTCAATAACAGAATGACAACAAAAGGGAATGACAACAGTACATGTTAAAGCAAAATACAGTTTTAAAATGAAAGATTTTTTTTTCCATATAACCAAATCCAATACATTACAGATTACATAGAGTTGAGCCTGGCACAGCTTTATCAACAACATTTATAAGAACATTCCAAATTAACAATGTAACCTTTGTTTTTACACTAATCCCAAACCAGCACAGACTGTATGCTATGCTTGTTCAAGATAAAAGAGAAATATAGACACCTGGGTAATTTATGGAAGGAGCTCAACCTTAGAGAATGACAGAGAAACTATCCACAATTAAAAGATGAAATACAAAGAGAGAACTTAAAAAAAAAAAAAAAAGTAGAAACATAATAAAATCAGAATTATTTATAATGTAAGACAGAACATTGCTTAAGGGTTGTCTGTATGGAGACATTTGGTAAATATTAGTCTGAATTAAGAAAATAACTGAAATCACATTAAAACTAATTAGTTGAACTGAAATAATATATGTGCATGCACCTAAGGTGGTAGTAGTTCAGTTGGGTTATTTCACCTCTAAAGGGAAGTAAACTAAATCAAACTCAAGCCATGAAGGGTTCAGTTACCATATGTCTGCAGTCTGTACACATACATAGCAAATACAAGGTCATCTGAGGGCTTAGGGAAGAACCACGAGCTAAGTTAATGACATAAAAAGTTACTGTGGATCACCAATAAGTTATGTGTATGTCTACAGAATATAATTCTCATCAAAACTGTTCAGAGGGACTCAGTGTTTTTTAACTAATTCGGTTGTGATATTTATGAACCTTTCGCAAGCATTACCATGCAAAGATACTAGCCGAGAGAAAGTTGTCTAGATTTAATTCAGATGTGCACTAAAAAACATTAGTCTATTCAGAATTTTGAAATAGGTGAAGAATAGGGAGTGTGGACCAAAGTCGTATTGGACCATATACTCTGGTTACTCAACTTTTTCAGTTCCAACACTTAGCCCCCACCCCTAAAACAATGCCATATCCTAGCACCTGAATTTCGTTAGAGTAAATGCAGGTAGCTCCCAGTTGAAACACCCATCTTCCTTTATTGTTTTTCCAGGAAATCTAACCATTTCTGCAGGGCACAATTAAAAGTTGCTGCATAGGGGAGCAGGATGGCCTCTTGGATATGCAATGCCCTGTTCCTTATTGGGTGCACAGTAAGTAGCATACTTGTTCCCTCTCCATCCTGAAAATAAACACCTACCAGGGAAGGACGTGGAAGTTGTAGATAGTCCCTACTTACCCTGGACTAAGGACTCAGCTCCTGTTTCCCTATCTCATCTACACCTGTGCCTTTTATTCTGAGCTGTATTGGGCCTCACATTCGGGAGGAGGTGAATATGCCTCTTTAAATACATTTTAGGTATGTTATGCATGTGCATTATGTATATTATGTTATGGATTTTTTTTTTTTTTATTTTCAGCACATGAGTCTACAACAAAGTGAAAGAGAAAAAGTGGAGGTGATGGCAGTTGGATATTTATTATCATTGTTATTTGTCAGCAGAAATTTGGAACTGCAAAATCAGCACATCAACTTGCTGTTTTTAGGTAGATCAATAATGAAACAGCTAATAGTGACTTTCAAATTTTCATTATTATTATTTTTAATGAAATGGTGCACCCCTGTGAGCTAGTGAACGAAACTGTCTACAGACTCAGGAAGACAGCAGTCTGTTATCTGGCTCAGAAAAGAAAGATTTAATTAACAACAATAAGACCTAATGCAGCTGAAAGAACAGGCTCTTCTATCCCACTCTGCTGCAAGCAGTTGATTCAGCAACCTAAACGTTTCTTTAACTTGTGCCAGCTGTTAACTGTCACCTGGACCCATTATTGCAATCAGACATCTCAGGACACATCAGCCATGCTTCAGCTTCCCAGCCAAGTTCTTTTCCACCACTGATAGTAAGTGTGGGCATAACAAGATCTGTTATTACCTTTCTGTGCATTGCGGACTCTCCTGCCATGCAAAAAATTACTGCACTGACTTTTCAGACCAGTGCTTAAAAGCCTCAGATCAAATATAATGAGTAATCATACTATTATATAGCAGATTTTTTTTTTTAATGAAGAGAACATCCTATAAAATAAAAATATTTATTTAAATAGTATCTATGCATTTCTGTAAAGACACGAGTTTTCCTAGTCTCATATGCAAATAACATTTCCTAAGCTGTTCAATACGCTTATACATATGGGGGAAAAAAAAGAATAGATGTGCAATTCTAAGTCACGCAGATCAACTTAGGTATTGAACACCATTAACAGTGAAAGATGCTGTAATGACATTTGGAGGAGTATCCTCAAGAGGCAGTACTCTCTGGTGGCACTCATGGATCCTGCCTAGTGTGGGACCTGTGCTCTCAACACTCTTCTAGCACCTCTGGAAAGCTGCCTGGTAGAGTACACAGCTCACAGTATTTTCTGTGTTATTTTCCATTTGCAGGAATCATTGTTTCACGATTCACGCAAAATTCACTCTAGAATCATAAATCAAACCACCAAAATCTGATAGCAAAGTGGACAGGAACAGATGGAGATTGTGAGTGGGGGCTCATTGGGAAGCATAACTTGCTACCCCACTGCACCCCAGGAAGGGTCCCTCTGTAGTTACTGTGCACATAACACTTCTTTTCTAGAAATGGTTATTACGACGAAATTCTCGGTGGTTGTAGGGCTGTGTGTAAGGACAACTGTAGACGATCAAACACATAGAGTTTTTAATGAAAACTCACTCAGGATTTGGCAGATACTCAGATTTGCCCAAGTTGTCCTGAAGACCCTAGACCTACACAGCTGTCCCACAATGATGATCTAGGCCTCTGTGCCAAGCCACGGAGGCTTAGGCATTATTCTTCTGAAGATGTGACCTTCACATTGAAGATTTGCAAACCTGTACTTCCATTTCAGAGAAGGGGTAGCTACCAGGAGAACTCGTTGCTTTCTCTTTCCAATTTCATAACCATATGAAGAAAGGCCAAAATCATGTCTCAATTAATTCAGACTTAACATTTTGTAAAACAGATAAATAATAGCTCAGTGAGCAGATTAGAAAACTGGGACACAGATAAGCACATGTGCTGTCAATGGCCAAGATTCAGTCAAATATACTAAACAATATGGTTTCATATTCGATATTATCAAAAACAAGGGCTTATCTGCAACCTTGGACTCAACTGAAGTATTTATTTACTTCACTTTTTGATTAAAGTGGAAAATGATGAGAACCAGAATACATCTGAAGCAACTTGATGGTGTATTTGTTTTTACTTAGCTGTTGCACTGGAGACTGTCTTATACTCAAAGACACCCATTCATGGTAAATTTGGTAATAATATTTTCTTTGCCTATCATTGCATTTTCTTACCAATTTTCTGTGACAGAGACATGTTTACAGCACCACCTGCAGCACTGTAAAGTCAAAAAATTATTGTGTAGATCAGGAAATTTTTCTATCTACTCAACACTTTGCGTCTATGAACCTAATCAAAACATGCAAACAGCTCCAAAGTGCACAGGCATGTTTCAAACACACGATCATGGTTTTAACAGTCCCCTCATCATATCAGATTTCGCTGTGAACAAACACACTCGGCCAGTATATTTCAGTATAATAGACCAGATCCCCTCTTGTGGAAGTCAAGACCAGACCTCACATTACTTTAATATATTTTTAAGAAAATGATTGCAAGGCCACAAAGTATAGATTACTTCAACTAAGGGGATTAAAGAGAAATGTCTTCTTATCAAGGAAAAAAATACATAGGTAAAATGAGATCAGGAAGCTCATTTAACATAGTTTCAGACTCAAGCTGAAAAGTTTTCCTTCAAGCTGTAAAAGCCTGATTCTGTATCAGAATAACAGACAAATTTGGTTATCATATTATGAAGAGTTTTGATAAGTAAACATTCTGTTTTTACAAAACATTTCAAAAGTTATATAAATAAACTTTGACTTCGTTGTATGATTTTCTACTATTTCTTTAAGTACAGTATTTTGCACAGTCAATCTGGGGATATGGAGAAGAATAGTGAATATCTTAACAAAGCAGTGTAATTTTCAGAATATCTCAATTTAAATGCATATATCTGAAAATTCAGAAAAAACAGACTTGGACTACATAGTATATAATAGAAGCTGGAAGCCTGAATTATACATGAAATTGAGCAACTGAGCTATACCATTAATCCACATCATTTCAGATCTCCATGATTTGAAAATAGCGCAGGGTAAAGTCCTTAAACAATACATATTTTGAAAAAAGGAAAGAAAAATAAATCAAACAAGACACTACAATGTAAGAACTTTTTTGTAAGGTAAAAAAAATTGAATTTAACCATTCTCAAGATATGCCCAGGATTTGCTGTTGTTGCCACAAAAACGAACAAACAAAAAAAGGCGGTAAGATGGAGGAATGGAGAATTGGGAGAAGAAACTTGGGCAGCCAACTTGTTGCCCCACAACCACCCTGACTTCTCTGGCAAGGCATCCAGAGGCACATGAGGCAAGGCACATGAGGCAAGGCATGCAGATGCCACAGCCTTTGTACAGTTCACAGTTGTCTTTTGCCCATGGCCTTGAAGAAGGCATATAAAACCCCACTGCAGAAAACTACAACCAGCTCAGAACTCATATACACTCCACTGAAATTTTCTGTGTTGACTGATGGCTATAAGATATATCCGATATAGATGTAAATTGTTTTATGAAGGAACCTGGAAATTTACAAAAAAAAAAAAAA
>VXAA01005201.1:481501-497126 GCA_013399115.1 Anseranas semipalmata
AAAACATTCATTAAATCATAAGGTTTCTTAGTATTCTGTTTTAGCTCTGCTTTGATATATCATCATCATCATCACTTAGGAACTAAGAAATTTTGGTTTGTATCTGAAACTAAACATTTTTGGTTTGCACAATGTGTTTGATGCTTACTGATTATAAATAGACTTTTTTTTTTTTTTTTCCAAATGATACTCCTTCTTCTTTATACTGCTCCTTAATTCTATGCTTGGCCTCCTTCTTTTGCCCTCTCCAGATTATGTTGGTTCCAGAATCCTAATTGTGTAAGTATTATTTCATGACAGGACATTTACAGCTCCAGGACAACAATTATGGTTTTGAATGCATGTGTATCATTCCTGGGAATGAAATTACAAATGTGGATGATAACTACAACTGTATAAATTGAATATGCATAAACACAACTGCTTTGTTTTGTACTAACATCTGACACTTAAATACCAGAGTACAGCAAAATAACAAAAGGAGAATGACACAACAGGGCATAAAATACACTTCTCAATCATATTCTCACAGAAAGCAACAGCAAAAGGTTTACTTCTAAGATAAATGGTCTGAAAGATTCAGCTGTAGAATTCTACAAAGGAAAGACTTCCAAAATAGTAGTGTTAAGTGAGGAGAAGCCTGATATTTTGACACAGCAAATGCTAGGGATGGAGGAGAAACAGGTCAGAAGCCAAACATAAATTATGAGAGGGGCCATAAACGTGAACCAGATTTCACAAATAGAAAGGGGAAAAGGTTTGAAGAGCCTTTAATGTTAACAATAAAATTTTGAAGTTGATTCTCAGCTTTAGAGGCAACCAATGCAGTTGCCTGAGTAAAGGGTAATATGAGAGTAGCAGAAACAGTAATAAATTAACCAAGAGGCAGAATTTTGAACAGATTGCAAGCAGAAGGCCAAAGGAATAAGAATACTACAAAAAGTTCATTATTGTTAGAAATAGCTGTGGTCTGATACAGAACCTTGGTGAAAAATTCTAACTATAAAAATAGAATATAAATTGGATAGTTATTATTCATCCCATAGTTACACTGAACACACCTGCACCTTTTTCATCACTGAGATTGAGATATTTTGACAATGATATTCAACTAAAAGTTCTCACTGCACATTGTCAGTGACCAGCCAATGGGAACAGGCTTGTTTTTCATCAATGAAAAGAAGAAAGAATTTGGGAATGAAAGTAACAGGAAAACATGGGATTTTTGTGTATATTTGATTCAAATGACTATGTTTCAAGAATTTTTAAGTATCATTTATTGCATAAATATTTCTAAACTATTTTTCATAATGCTGCAGAGAGAAAGAATGATTACAAAGGGTGAAAGAAACCTGAAGGGATTATCTAGGTCATCTCCTTTTCTCTAAAAAAGGATCACCTTACACTGGTGTGTTCAGATGATGAAGACCCCACAGCCTCCCATATCTATTCCCCTGCTTCATTATTCTCAGTATTTAAAAATTTCTCTTCACTTTGAACATTCTTTCTTGCTGAAATGTAAACCTATCACTCTTTGTGCAATATGTTACAGACATGGCAAACAGATCATTCCCTTCCTTTTTACAATGGCCTTTGCATACACGAAGAGTGTTATCATGTTTCCTTTCAGTCTTTCTTTCTCTAGATTAAACAACTCAGTTCTTAAGCATGCAAACAAGTACTGTTTACTTCAATAGAACAACTAGATAGGGACTCTCCCATGCTTTGAATTAAACTTTACTCGTTGGTTGAAACAAAGCCCAGTTGAACACTCCACAATCAGCAGGAAAGGAAATCAGCTTTGCAAAGCTTGTGGCAAAGCCATGTACCTCTTCAAAGAATACCATTTGAGTGGTTATGAGAACAGGCCAAAGAAGAAATACCCCTTCTCAAAAATAGCAAACCAGTACAGTTAGTCCCATCCCCAAAGAGGGATATAAATGACAGCCCAAAGGGCCAGTTGCACTGGAAGATGAAAACTTTGGGATGGCACTCATCAAGGCTCAAGCTCTGCCAGCCACCCTTTTCTCTGGTAGAGGGAAAGGAAAGGACTATCTGTGGCTCTGTGTCTGCCCACCTCCTTCACAGAGATGGGACCCTAAAGGCTACAACATACTATTCTTCTTCACTTTGTAAGACACTCCTTATTTCTCTCTCTTCACCATCTCCAGTTTCACTTAATCACATAGATTCTGACCATAACTAAGGCTGGCAGAAGTGAAATCCAGGCATATAACCTGAATATCTGAATATGTGTCCCAGTAACTCATTTCCTGTTCTCAGTGCCTGAGGTTCTGCACTGAGGTTTAGGAGGTCAGAATAAGCAGGCTTATTCCTGACCTCTGCAAGAAAACAGTTCTGCCAGTAAATTGGTCAGTTCTGTCTCAAAATAATCATTTTTACAGCAAGGTCAAAGGCTGCCAACTCGAAAAGAAAAGAAAAAAAGCAAACACCCAACCTGATTTTAACAGAATAGCAACAACTGTAGAAAAATATTAACCTGTTCTAATTGAATCGGTGCATTGATGTTTTTAGCGCAGTAAAAATCCAGTTTTCATATTTCCTTCAACTGCATAAAAATATGCCATAAAATTGAGTGAAAGCTTGATGCCAAAAGCATAAAGTTTAACTTCAATGTATTCCAGAACATTTGTGACCCTAATTGTAACAGATTTCCTACAATAGGTTTTCCACATAATCCCTAGTATGCAGCTAACACACTTGTCAAACAGATGATGATCCTATGTAGTAATATAACCATCTTTTTTAAGCACATCATAGCTTTTATTTTTTACAATAACTAGTAGTCCTAAACAATAGCACTTATGTGAAATACAAGTGTTTGCAAGGGCCTTGGGAGCTGCATCTTGGGAACAGAGACTCTCTCGGAGTACAGCAGCATCTGCTGTCAATCCTGCATATATTGTTAGAACTATAATAATAATCTCTTCTCCATCTTGCACAACACTTATGCAGAGCTTAAAACTGTCCGTGCTATGGTTCAAGCTCAGAGTGAATTATACAATTTGACATGAAAACACCTCAAAACTTGTGGTCTGTCATGGTAATGCTGACACAACCTTAACTCTAGTGGCACTAGCAGGTGTCATTTGATTACAGTATCCCCTGCTTATAACACTGCCATGGTAATTAGAGCATGTCAGAACTACAAAACAAGTGTCGTAAAGACACATTCTATGACAGAAACATTAATACAATTTTTAAAACATGATCTGTTATGGTATTAAAAATGGAAAATTGTGTTCCAAGTCATAATGATTTAGTGCTGAATTACAGAAATAGTTGAAATGCTTAACTATGATAGCAGTTGATACTATTCTTAAGCATTACACATGCATAAAGTGCTATGACAAATACATTTAAATATATTTAATGCTGCAAAACCTGGAAAAGCAATTAGTGACAATAAAATTTGTATTGAATTTGGATAAATTTAAGACAATTAGCCTTCTTCTAAATGCAATTTCTGGCCAAGAAATCCATAGGGACACATGACTTATCCACATTTATTACTCATTAGAGCAGAGTAATTCCTGTCATGGCTGAATATCAAGGGATTTATCATCATAAATTCAGATCAGCTAATGGACTGAGTAGTCCTTTTCTCCCAAGAACAAATCCCTAGGTAAAAGATATGAAATATAGATTGACCACAACAAAAGGAGTGCACAGCAATAATATGCACAGAAGATGTATACAATTATTATGCACAATATGCACACACATGCATTTATTGTATATTGGTAACACTGGGAAAGAATAGAGCAGATTTACTTGTGTTCACTTCATCTACACTGCAGACAGCACAGCTAAGTCAGAGTATGCTCTCTTATTAGCAAGTTTTCCTCCAATTTTGTCACTCTTCTCAGCCAAAGCTTCCTTCTTCTTTCAAAGCTTACATTCTTCTGATGTATACGAATTCTGGTCTGTCTTATTTTATCTACAGGTCTCGTTCCTCCAACATATCAAACTTAGATTAAAAACAAATAACAACACAACAACAACAACAAACAAACAAACAAAACCAAAAAACAACTAAAATATTTCCATGATTTAAAAGGTAGACTTCATGAGATCAAAAGATTCAGCAGTTTAGTGGCAGCTACCCGTTATTTTATTTCTTAACAAGCTGAGAACAGCTAAGGTTCTCTAAAAACAATAAATACTGGGTCCTTAATACCAAGCTAGAGACCAGCACAAAGTAAGTTGCATTGAAGACCAACAATTTGGCCACCAGTTCTTCACTATAAGCCTTGCAGATCTCCATTTCTACCCTTACTGCACTGATCTTCTTCTTCTTCTTCTTCTTCTTCTTCTTCTTCTTCTTCTTCTTCTTCTTCTTCTTCTTCTTCTTCTTCTTCTTCTTCTTCTTCTTCTTCTTCTTCTTCTTCTTTTTCTTCTTCTTCTTCTTCTTTTTCTTTCTTTTTTTAATACAGGTAGTCCTATCCACTGTTCTCTGCACCTTCTTCTATGCAATCACCTTTATGAAAATGTTTGTCCTCAAGTTTCCTATGACAATGCAACTAATTCTATCTCTAGCATTCTATTCATCATGTGATTTTTCCCATATAATAGTCCAGGAAAGTCCTATATTGATGATACATGCAAAATTCCTGTCATAAACCATCATTAGTACCCTGTTTTTGCCCATGGCATTGAAGGAAGTATTTAATAAGACTGGTCTCAAAATGGGTCATTAGGTTATTCATGGAATTACATTTCTCCAAGCTAGTAATTCCCTTTGCAGCACAATCCATTATCACCTCCCACTTAGCTCATTTTATCCACTTTAAACATTCTTGTACTGGCCCCATATTATCAAATTCAATTGGTAATTTCCCATGCGGCACCATATCAAACGATTTATTGAAATCTAGACTGACTACACAGAACACATTTCCTCTGTCAACTGCCATTTAAAACCCAGGATAGCAGGGTTAATCTGACATGATCTACCTCTGTCAAAGATGTTTTGCGTTTCATCCCTTTTTCAATTTCTCTTTCTCTTTCTCTTTCTCTTTCTCTTTCTCTTTCTTTTTCTTTTTCTTCTTTTTCTTTTTCTTTTTCTTTTTCTTTTTCTTTTTCTTTTTCTTTTTCTTTTTCTTTTTCTTTTTCTTTTTCTTTTTCTTTTTCTTTTTCTTTTTCTTTTTCTTTCTTCCTCCTCTCCCCGTTTCCGTTTCCATTTCCTTTTCCATTTCCCTTTTCCTCTTTCCCTTTCCCTTTCCCTTTCCCTTTCCCAGCTGTTCCAGTGGTTAAATCCATTAAAAATGTATATGCTATTTTTAGCTTGCTTTTTTATAGTTTTAGCTTTCAACTGCTGATGACTCTCACTGTGTATTTGCCTACTCTTTTTGGTGGCTTTACCAAACTCAATTACTTTGAGAGTACCTTTAGGCATTGAGTGTTAAAAAGAGTAAAATGCTACAGATGATAAAATCTGGGGAAGAATATATAATTTCAAAACCATGATTTTATATTACAGTATATTATTATAATGAATTATCTCTTATATTAGCAGGAATTAAAAGCAGCTGTTTCAAATCAAGTTGCACTGTGTATAAAATATAGTGTCTTTGCATAACTAAGCAAAATGCATTCCTAATAGCAATATTAATGTCAGTAATAAATGTTTCCTCATAATGTCCTGAGTTTGAGAGCCCACTTTTCCAGGTCAAGAAGTTGTTCAGAACATCCACTAAAGGACTTCTGGACTTGAGCAAGCCTTCTGCAAAGCTGAGAAATTTGAAATCAATGAAAAAACTTCTCCTCTGATATTCTTTAAATTCCAGGTTTTTAAGTGCTTCTGATACCTCCTTGTCCATCTTTCAGCTCCCTGAGGGACATGCCAATAAAAATAGGGTATCATGTGGAAAGTCTTGAGGTAGTTCTGAATAAGTGTTTTCCATTACTATAAGCTGATTAACTTATATCACTGAAGAACTTCATTTGGGAAAATGTACCTTTTTACACGAAAATGAGCCAAAAGAAGACCTAGACACTGGACCCCAATCAGGATGCAAGTATTGAGTTGCTGGTGACAGCTCTGAGCCAGAATCTCCAATTAAAAACATCAAAAGATACCTGGTGCGTTTAACCACTTCTATGATTACACAGGTTGAGGGTTTTAGAGCTTGAGAATTTTAGTTTCAATATTTCAGTTCTGTTTTGGAGGCCCAAGCCTTCCCTGGGCCTAGCTTTAAAGCTATATCCACAGAGGGAGGGTGCCCTTTGATCCTGCCTGATTTCAGCTTGATCTAGCCATCCGTAAGCCATCAGGCTCCAAGGCAAAATTTTACTTCATTTTTTCTAACACCAGGTCTGTTCGTAAGCCTCAGAAACAAAATATAGCCTAAGTGATCACACAGCACTTTGAGTCTGTCAGTCTTAAGTTTTTCAGTTAAAATTTTACAAAGGGTCAAAGAAAAAAAAAAAGGAAAAAGAAAAAAAAAGATTTATTGTGTAGCACTTTTCTGATTTGGAACAGAAAACAATAGGTGTATGTGACTGACTGAACTGGCGGAGATCTTAACACAGCTTATTTTTATTAAGGGATAACTGAAGTTTAACGTGTGACTGGGAGCACTGTGTTGAAAACAGGTTTAGGACAGCTTGATTTCTATTAATTAAAAATGAAATCTGGGCTTAAAATGAAGAGCAGTTTCATCTGGGGGAGTAAGCTGTGAAGAAGTCACTAGAGTAAGCTATACCATTCACTTCTCTTTAACCTTCAAAGTATTCATTTTGTTGTAGAATAAAGTAATAGTTTCTCCCTGCTATGACTGGTTGGAAATCACCATCTGTAGTGGAAAGATTTTTTTTAGGGGTTCTCTCTTGTTCAAGTCTCCTTGCTCTTCTAAATCATTTTCTTAAATCACACTTGATTAGATAATGGATATTCCACAAATACAATTTATTTTAAGAAATCTGTATACTTCACATTGAAGGTCAGTTACCTGTGCAGTTATTAATCAGTAGCCAATTGAAATTGAGATGTCTAAAGATTACATTTTATGTTAATGTCCTGTAAAAAAGTTTGTCAAATCAGAAATTCAAAAATAACCATTCTGCTATTTCTTTAGAGATAAAGCAGCATTGCTTACAATTGGGGGAACCAAAGTACAAATAAACAATGCCCTACTGTTGATTTAATAGACTGTGCAGTAATAACATAACAGGTCATTCCAATTGATCAGTATCTGTGGCATTTATCCCTTCTAGAAAAAGAGGGAGTCCACAATAGAGGAATCTGTTTGCATACATTGGTATTGAAGACACCTAACAACATACACAATTAGTAATTTAAATCGAGAAGTCCCATCTATTTATGTATCAAAGTAGATGGACTCAGAACCGGGAATATGAAAATAATAATAAATATCCAACAAGTACAGATATTTAATACTGAGTACAATTTTCCACTTAGTGGATCCGGCTAATGGCTTTCAGTAGGAGTGTCTTGAAAGAAAGCTGCACCAAAATTTAAACCAATACTTAAATATACACTCTAGGTAGAAAGAATAAAACAAGGGTCTCTTTTCTGAAATGCAGTCAACCTCTTAACTTTGGAGAATAATAAAAAGGGAGAATGAATTTTAATCACCAAATCAAGCACATTCCTGTGCCTTTATTATTGTTATTAATTTATATTTTTAATTAGGCCTTTCCAAAGTTCTAGTATTGTTGGAGCTAACATAGATTTCAAATTGTTGTAACTGATTCCTTACACGTACAATCATGACATGCTGATATGATTTTCATACCGAGGACACGATGCAACCAAGGAGTGAACTGTAACTGAACAGGTGATCTTCTAGGCACATTGAACTAGTTACTGTTGGTGGGCTGTCTACTTATCCATGGAGGCTGAAGCCCATGGACTACCTGCGGTTTTGTTGATTCAAATCGGTTAAGATGGTTGTTTCTTCAAAATGCAACCTCTTCCAAAGAAGTATTCATGGATTTAATGGGTAGCAAACAACTTCTCTGAGTTCTGCAGTCATTCTTATAATACAATGACTAAACATTTTGAAGTTCTTTTCATTACCTTCTTCTGGATCCACGACACGGCTGGCTTTAGCCATACAGAACTCAGTATGCATACAGAGCACTTGCTAAACATTTGACCCTAAAAATAGCTAAATAATGTAGATGCAAGCAGATTTCTCACTGAATTTAAAAACAAGCAAATGCATACCCCTCAGAAGAACAAATACAATCACAAGCTGTAGGCGCAGTGAATATCTATGCCAGCCCTCCTTACCTCCTGAAATTAAATATCCTAGAGCTTGATCTAAGCAGTACCAGTAGCTGGTGATCCTTTGCTACCAAAATATATGTCAATAGGACATCAGAGTAGCACCAGCCCTTGTCTGTTCTGTTTACATATGCATGTGTCAGCCATCCAAGTCAGCAAACATCAAAATAACCATTTCTGCCAACTTTATGGTTAGTAGCAGCACCCACTGCTAGAGAACTGTTCCAGTAACGAGTAGTTATTGACTTAATCCATCTTTTCTGAGCCACCTACTTAGTTCCAAAAATGTGAAGTGAAACACTGGAGACTGGATGTCTGACTGAAAAGAGATCTTTCTGAAACAATACATATAAACTCACAGAACAGCAATATTAGGATGGCAAATGTCATTATTAATGGAGAAAAATTATGAACTTTGTGCTTCAACTACAAGTTTTTAAGTCATACATAAGTGCATCCATATTTGTCACTTTATCACAGCCAAGAAGGGCATATATTCATAATTTGGTGTTGAAGAGGAATAGGTTGAGCAGGAATTTTTTTATTCCTTGCTATAAATTTGAAAAGATCACAGGCAAAGTTTCTGGGGCTGAGGAAGAGGAAAAAAGTTTTAACTTTAATTAGAGCCAGGTTACCCATTGCTGTACTGTTTACTGCAATTGTATTTAACCCGAATAACCCTTGTTAAGGTTTACATCTGGTTTCCTAAGGAGGTCCAGGTAAAGGGGAAACAGTGTAGTCAAGCTTAGCGTTCTGAACACAGACTTAGTAATCAATTTATTTTTTTATTTTTTAAGTTTATACTCAAAGAGAAACTGTATTACACTAATAAATCCCCAAATATCCTATATAAGTCGGCAACAGACAAAAATGCATGTGCCAAAAAAAAAAAAAACAAAAACAACTATATATAAGCATGGATACACACAAAATCACACTCTCTGTCCACTCTCTGTCTCCAGCAGCTCCTATATTACTCATTTAGGCAATAGTTCCAAACACACTGAAATCAGCAGTCCTCAACAATGTGTTTATCCTGGATTTCAGAGGTGTATCACCATACTCTTTACCCTGAAAAGAAAACACAATAATATTGTATTATACAATCCTCTCTCCTGTGAAAAGGCCTCCTTTAGTCATGCTCTGTTAGGTGTGACTAGATAGGGCTTTTCTATTCTGGTCTGACTCAACTGGTTTCTATCCCCATTTTGTATAAATCAGCACGGAAGAAATGAAGGGATATCATGTTTCTATAACTAAGCTAGCACCTTGAGAAGATCCACATTTGTTTTTTACATGATTCAGAGAATGCTATGTTCTATAGTGTGCTCCCAGTTAATCAACCTTTGAACTCCAATATATAAATCATTTTAAATTTAGCAAGCAAATCTGCAGAGTTGGTACAGCTATTATACCACTCTATTTGTGAAGGGACAGGTTGCAGAAAAAAAAAGCAAACTCCAAATCAATTTATTTCCAAAATGCAAATCAAGTACAGGAGCTGCACAGCAGCTTGAATCCCTTGTACAATTCACAGATTAGCCTAAAGACTATGGGAGGACAACACCCAGAGTAACAAATTCTTTCTCTACCCTATATTCACAAAGTTATCAGAGAAAATATACTTTTTTTTTTTTTTTCAGAAGACATGAACACCACTTTTCAAGATACTTTTTGTTATGTTAGTCTTTCTTTTAATAAACAACCTTTATTGTGTAGCTGTTGGGTATGTTCAAGTGATATGACCTTGCCAAGTAGGGAGTGGAGTGCCCTGTATAGAATAAACTTTATATTACTTAATATATAATGATGAAGCATAATTAGTCATTTGTCTGTGATGACTCATGATAATTACTGTATTAAACTTTGATAACAGCATTTTTCCCTCCCCTCTGTCTCATCTCATCTTTCCCTGCATTATCCCCGGGCCTCAGCAGTCCTTACCTGCCTTCTGGTAATATTCTGTTTTGTACAGTGCCGGTAATACTGTCTATCATCTTAGGCCTCTGCTTCCTGGAATCATTAATACTCTGCTTTGGAAATTATTTGAGACAGAGGGCTCCACAATTGTACTTACTGGTTCAACCTTGTTCCCTGAAAAAAAAAGATAAAAGATTTAGTGCATTTTCAAAAGGAGAATTTTGCAGATAGGAGCCCAAATGGATTTTCAACTAGACTTCAGCCTTTTTGAAACCTATGGATGTTGAATAGTCTTTTACTAGTTGCCATGCCAACTGATACCAGAGGAACACTATAGTGTGTGTCCATCCCCTAGAAAGCTTCACCAGATATCTTCAACAAATTGCCATGAAAAGACCTGGTTTTGTCAGTTGTGTTAGGAGATAAAAATCTGACTGCAATGTCCCTGCCTCCTTTTGTGATAAAACCAGCCCATAAAATATGTAAACCTGCATTGCTCTCATAGTAAACCAGTAAAATCTCTCACTCCCACCCCAACTCCCCCTCACTTCCTGTAGAAAGATTTTTTAAATATTTATGGTCTTATTTCTACAAGAAGCACAAGGCCATTATGCTTTGCAGCTGACATTGTCTGACAGTGCAAAGCTAGAAGCATCTGGCTGGCAGTGGAGAAAGAGAACAAGTTGATAAATTATTGATTTACATAAATCAACACCCTTTAAATATTGGTCTTTTGAAGAAAAACAAAAAAGCTTTTGTTATTTCAACTAGAAAAGTGTTAAGATAATAAACACTGTATCAGCTCTTTTGTGATTTTATGTCCTTACATCAGACACCAAATATATCTATGCAATATACTGTCATTTTCTGGGGGGGCACTATATAAACACAGAAATGTTTTCACTAGTGATCTAATATTTCAGCTTAAAATGTTTTTAAACATAGTGGCTGTGCAAGAAGTAACAGTGGATTCAAACATTTCAAAGCAACCCCCAAAAATGAGGCTTAAGGAAACAATAAAGGTTCACACAGATATGTATCTTGCAGCATGACCTGAAGAAACAAAGCTATGCCTCCATCAAGAGTTGTGAGTACTCAGGACCTTGTGACAACAGTTCATTGTTTTTACAATATACATACCATTTCACAAACCGTAGGGCACTGGACACTCAGGATACTGACAGAAATGCAACAGAGTATGATTTATGAATAGTCTACAGTGAATTTCTGGAAGAGGGAAAACAAGATCATATGTCACAAAATACTTTATTCAGTTACTTCAATGTTTGTCACTTTGTCTTCATAGGATACTACAGAGTACCTAAATTGGCAGGTACTCTGTGGTTTAATACACATAAATATATAGCTTGTATGTGTCATAATTTTCCATATAAAATAAAAATACATTTTTATTTCCCCCAAGTGTTATTCTTTCATACTAGTCTGATAAGCATACAAATTCTCATAGTACTAACTTTTCAGTATTCTCTATTACATTATTTATATTTGTTCAATGCAAATATCAGTCATTCAATAATCCTCAGCTCATCATCCAGTTATATTATTCCACAAAACTGATGCTTAGAAATGTAGGCAATGTAGCCAGAAGCATCAAAGTGCAGTTCTGTCTGCAAAGTTCTCCTTTTTAAAATGTGATAAATTTTCAAAGTTTCCAGGGAACTAGGATGATCCAGCAAGTACAATTGTGGAGCCTTCTGTCTCATCTGGGTGTTCACAGAAAAAGAATAATGTGAAAGCTCTGGTTTGGCTGTTAATGAAGTATGGAAGCTGCCACGTGAAACAGTTCCTTCTACTTCAATCATGATGTCACTGCTTCTTGTAGGAAGATCTGTTACTATTATCTGTCTAACACAGAATAATTCAAGATGGAAAGGATGTCAGGAGGTCCCCTGTCCAACCCCCTGCTGAAAACACTATCAGTGAGGAGGTTAGACAATGTGGTCCAGGGCTTTCTCCAGCTTGGTCTTGAAAACCTCCAAGGATGCTGCACAGCATCTCTGGGTAACCTGCTCGACTCTGGACTGTCTTCATGTGGAAAAAGGTTTCCAGCCCCTGAGCATCCTGGAGGGCTTCTGCTGGCCTCACTCTAGTTCAGCAACATGTCTCTCAGACTGTGGAACCCAAACCAAAGGATGCGGTATCTATACCTAAGAAGAGCTAAGTTGAGGGGGATCATCATGTCCCTCCAGGTCATGCTCTTGCTTCTACAGTGCTAGATGCTGCTGGCCTTTGTTGCAGGCAGCCCCAGGGTGGCTCCTGTGCAGCTTGCTGTCCCCCAGGGCCCCAGCGACTTTTCTACAGAACTTTTCTGCCTGGGTCTGCTGCCAGGCAAGCAGTGCCCAGCCTGGACAACTGCATGGGGCTCTGCCTTCACAGGGGCAGGGCATGGCATTTGTCTGGGTGAACGGCACATGTCCCATTCCTCTAGCCTGCTCAGGTCACTCTGGATATCAGCCCTGCTCTCCTGCAGTTTTGAATCACCTGCCAACCTGAAGAGCAATTGCTCCCTCACTTCCTCCCAGTCACTGAGAAACATATTAAATGGGGTAGAACACAGGCCATACCCATAGTTCTCCAACTGCTACCAATTTCTAGGTAGAGTGCCACCCGTTATCGACTACCTTCTGTATTTAATCCAATATTTGCTTATCTAGATATTCACCCATAACATTTTGCCTAACATCATTTTCTGTCTTTTTCTTGCCTAAATTTGAATATTGTGGATTCTTTAATATCTTCCACAAAATCCAGGTTTAACAATTTGAGATATGTTTGAAAATTCTTTGTTTTGGGAGGAACAAGAAGAAGAAAAATAAGAATGTAATCATAGCACAAAACTTGCATCCCTCTTAAATAACTGCATATCTAGAAGTCCAATTCAGAGAAGTCAAACCCTAAGACTCTGCCCCAAACAGGCTTACTACAGAAAATGGAAACATTCCAGCAACAGCACAAGTACTACTTTGGTATTGATAACTATTTAAGGTGAAGGATATTCAAATATTCTCAACATACTTCAGTCACAAACCCCTCAGATGAGCACATATGGGACTCCAGATAACATCATGAGAAGAAATTAAAGCACAAGACTTCCATAGCCCAAGACTTCCACTTCTGAAAAAGGGTTCTCAACAAATTGTTCTTCCAACATTGCTGAAGAAGATCAAAAAGCCTTTTGGAAAGTTCCACCTTCCAAGCTTGCTTTTTAAAGCTTGCAGCTGTGGCTTTGAGATATATTAGGGTCCTACCTACTGCAGCACATAGAGTCACAGAATCATAGAATGGTTTGGATTGGAAGAGACCTTTAAAGATCATCTAGTCCAAACCCCAACAGATATACTTTCTAAGTGTAAAGCCATAAATAGAAGTTTCCTATGTTGTACATGTGCATGTATGTGCACAAGTGTATTTTCTATGTTAAGAAAGTGGTTTAGTCATTGTGGTATGTTTATATGGGTCTGCCAACCAATATATTTCCACTGGCAGGTATAATGAAATATATTAATACTTTATGTTTCTTGTGAGTTCACCCCCTCCCTGAGTTAAATAACTTTTGTTAACAGTAGAGATCCATGCCATAATTTAGAGACACTGTGGACATTTCTCCACGGATCAGTGTGACTGTAATGAGAAATGACAGTATCTGCAAGCTGTATACTGCATTGCTTCAGCCACTACCACATACTGAACCACTATGCAGAGGACAAAGTTTGGAATACAGATTAACCACCTCTGCCACCCCCTTCCTGACAAGCAATATTGGAATAAGTGCAGGATGTTAACATGAATCTGTTAAATATCTTATTACTCTCCAGCATTGTCTGTTACCAGAAATTAGATTTATTTATTTTTTTTTTTTAACTTGGAGGGAAAAAGAAAATGAGAGATTACCAACTTCATAATGAAAACACAGTACAGTGTAAAAGGGAGAGAAAAAAAAATGGAAATGTGGGTTGATACAGGTAGATGGATTTTCAGAAGTGGTATAAACATAACCTTAATCAAATACAGATTAACCATGAGGGGAAAGAAAGATATAACCTCTTTCCCCAGATTAGTACCACCAGTGACAATAAAAATTGATAGACTATGCCTTTGTTTGATCAGACTAATATAGATGAATACAAGTTCATAAGATAAAATAAGTTGAGTAAGAAGTAATTCCCTGTGTCTTGAATCTCAACATTATCCATAAGCTTGACAGTTTTCTGTTCTTCACATTTAAAGAAATCAGTTTTAAATGTTCTAGCTTTGTAAAGACATATATATGGTAACTGTTATCTACACTACTCTCTGTTAATTGCCTAGAGAATGTAGTAAATAACCTCCCAAATAAATTTTATGGGAAAAGGTATTTTTCTGTAGGATATTTTATATTCATTACAGAATTGATGATATTTTCAGTGATGCAGCTACTGACATGAATCTGCTATACTTCTTGATATGAATCAAGATTAACATTTAAATAAATATTATTTTAAGCCATATCCCTCTACGGAAGTGTTTTACCAAGCACATGTTTAAGCTACAGTACCCTTTAATACAAGAAAATTCACAAACACAACAAGAAGCAACCTGGATGATCTAAGTCTTGAGAAAAACATGAAATCTAAGTAAGGTACTCTTTAAAGAAGAAAATAAAGGAGATGAGAGCCTGAGTAACCTTTGCTGAGGAATGAGGAAAAAAGTCCACACGAGGACATGCTCCTGTGAACAAGATAGACGTTGATATTAGTTGACCTACTATTGCCTCAGAGTGGACTTTCTACTTCTGCTGCTTGAGATGTAGAGGCAGAGTATCAGAGACAAACTGCTAAAAGACCCCATCCCCCATGAAAGATGTCTGTATCTTAACAATGCCCTCACAGTCACAGAGTTCATTAGGGTGACCAGGCTGTTTTTTTGATGAATTCTTATTTACATTTGGAGAACAGCCTTTGCTGGTCTCTGCTTAATCCTTCACCAATATGAGACAGCCACTGCTGGCTGAGCGTGCATGTTAGTGATGCCTCCAGTTTGGTCTTCAAACAACTGCTATTCCATTAACAAAGGAGTTTGTTGTTCTGCAAGTTGTGAAGCCCTATGATTGCTGAAGCACTTCAGTGAGCTTCTATCCTAATTTCTTGTCAAAATGTGACCATGACACATATCCTTGAATAGTTTTTCTTTCTTCTTCTTCTTCTTCTTCTTCTTCTTCTTCTTCTTCTTCTTCTTCTTCTTCTTCTTCTTCTTCTTCTTCTTCTCTTTTTCTTTATCTTTATCTTGTTCTTTCTTTTTCTTTTTCTTTTTCTTTTTCTTTTTCTTTTTCTTTTTCTTTTTCTTTTTCTTTTTCTTTTTCTTTTTCTTTTTCTTTCTTTTTCTTTTTCTTCTTTTTCTTTTTCTTTTTCTTTTTCTTTTTCTTTTTCTTTT
>VXAA01005202.1:5967-16555 GCA_013399115.1 Anseranas semipalmata
CGGGCCCGAGCCCCCGAAGCCGTGGGGCTGGGGGCCGCGGCCGCCGTCGCGCTCCGGTGGCCGCAGGGCAGCAGCACCGGGGCCGGAGCCGATCTCCCTGCGCTAACCCAGCGGGGCAGACACATGGGCACTTGGGGCTGGAAGTCAAGTTTGTGGGTTTGGAGGGGGCCAAGGCCTTGCTTCGGCGTGTAAATGCTTCTGCTCCCCATAAACTGGCAGAGCGGGCTAAAGTGAACATGTGCGGTTCAGCATCTGTTCAGCTAGATGCATCTCACGGAGGAACATTGGCTTTTCACCTCCAGGTCCTAAATGGGAAATAAAAAGAGGTTGATGTCGTCTATTCTGTTTGCAATTGCCTATCCTAGGATTAAATAGCTCTCCATTTTTCTGGCTGTCTTTCATTTAACTGTTTGGAGACCAGAGATGGAAAATATTTGCAGAGAAGAAAAGAATAGCTGCATGGGATCATTTGCAATTCAGTGTGAAAATATTCTAACAAACCCATTTCTATCCCAGCGCAGTTGAAAAAATAGCACATAGCCGTCAACAGCCCATTCCGCTCTGCTGGACAGCACGGAAAGTTTTAGGCAACTAAATTCCTAATCGGAGACAGCAGCAAACAGCACAATCATGTCTTTGACTAAACTGTGTGGCAGCTTGAATTGCGAAAACTGTTCGTAAGGGCTAAAATATTACAGTTTTGGTAAAGGGGAGGCTTCCCGCGAGTGGCAAAGCGTGCAGCCTGCGGGACGAGAAGCGGGAGGAGCGCAGCTCGGGCTGGCGCACGGGAGGCAGCGCCTGGAAGGCGTCGGGATGCGGCCGTGCCGGGGGGCCGCCCGCCCAGCGGACTGTCGCCGACAGAGAAATCAGAGTCGCGTACGCGTCACTCCCTGCCCGTTGTCCCCGCTACCAGGGCCGGGACACTCCGCGTTAAAATGGGCTTGGGGAAGGATGAGCAGGCCCCGAGCCGCCCCCGGGTCCTCCAGCGGGTCCCCCAGGGGGTCTCCCAAGGGGTCCCCCCGCCCCCAGCCCCCGGCCCGCTTCAGCCCGCTCTGGCCGCCGGGGCTCGGGGCTGCCGCGGCCGGACAGTGCCCACTTGTGGCTGAGCTGCTGGGGAGCACAAGGTGCAGCGGGCACAAGGCTCCTGGAGAACGCAGTGCTTGGTCTGTCTACAGCCGAGTCTTGCTCGCATTGGACATCCCCAGGTGGGAAGGAAGGGAGGAACACGGGAACGGAGGCGCCCGCGTATCCATTCCGAGTTAAAGCTTGTGTGAATGCCCAGCACCAGGAAGAATCCCACCACCGCACCATTCACGGCGGTCATGCACAGGCCAACAGGGCTCTCATGCTCTGGCATCTAAAAGCCTTCTTGGAGGAGTGGTTGGTTATGGATTATCCGTTTGCCTTGCAATAACACTTAGCAGACTCTGTTAAGGATTGAGGCTCTCTTATGCTCGGCTGCTCTATATGGAGCCAGATGACAATCCCTGGCCCCGGGGTCTAAGAAAGAGGACAAAGTAAGTGGCTGCATCTTGAATAAAGCAAGAAGAGAAAGTGTCAAAAATACAGTAAGCTATTGGTGAGAAATGGTGGAGCTGAGGACAAAAGGACATTGCTAACTCCTGTGTACTCTATGAGCCTTTTTCCGCTCTGGCTGAAGTCAGTGGCAAAATGCCTCTTGCTATTTCAAGTGCAAAATCAAACCTTAATCACCTTATTGCATGGTGATGTCATGATCACATTTAGCTCTCAAATAAGATTCTGCATCTTGTTTTTCTACAGTCTTAGACAAGTGTATCTCCATGCAGTGCTGTGTATTACCTGGTATCAAGACAGAACCACTGAGAACGTGATAAACCAAATCTCAGGACAAACTGTAGAAGCGGGATGTGTAGTCACGGTGAAGATGTCTTGCATATGTGATTTAGGAATTACATTGCAACATGTACTCTGTGCTCTACTGCATCACTCTGAACAATGCTTCATTAATACTTCCTATGGAAAAAAAAACTCTTTTTTTTTTTTTTAATTTAGAACAATTAAATAGCTAATAAGTCATCAAAAATGGCCATGTGAGCTTGGAGGAGGGAGCTTACTAAATATTCCTTTCTAAATATGACTATATAACTCATATCTGTTGTCAAAATGAAGGAATAAAACTGAGGCCTCGGACGGAATCAGTTGCATCAGGTTTATTTGGCCTTGTATTTTTCTTGATTTTTCCAACTTTTTCATGTAATCAGTAAACACTGATTCTCATCCGTTATCCTTAGATTTGAGAGTCTCAGGCGATGGGTAAGGAACTATAGCTCCAGTCACAGCTTCCTACTCCGCCTTAACCAAAAGCTGTCCATAGCCAGTTAAGGTCTTGTGGCACACTGAAGTGAAAGGGAAAGGTAAAGCAGGCTCACATCCACCCAAGCTTGGCCTCCCTTTCCAGCCGTGTCAGGCTGCAGACTGCACCTCCAGGATGAACTCCACCGCCAGCCCCAAGCGCGTTTCTTGCTGTCAGACACGTTCTGGACAAGATGCATAATTGTTTTGGGGCAAACTGTTTCCTTAGGGCTGTCTCTTGGGCAGCTTGCCTGAGCCAGAAACATGCTCTGAAATTCAGATCAGAAACATTAGCAACCACCAAACAAAAACATGCAGCACACACAGGCAGCCAAAATACAATAAATAACCTGTCAGGTCGCTGCTATGCAAATACTTTCAGTTAGGTACAGCAGTACTATATTACCTTCAAAAAGTTCATTAAAAAGTTCCCCTAAGCTGTGTTTTTTACCCACAGCTCTCACTTTTCAGGCCACTCACCATTCAGCTTGCAGAGATCGTCGGGCACCGGCTGCGTTATTTTGCATTCCTGTTTGTACAAGTATTGTGCCAGGCAAGCAGGCTCTGCGGCAAGGAGGAGAAACATCGAACAAAAGGATGGTCCCTGCCCCAGAGCACTTCCAATCTAAATATAAGGTACAAAACAGAGAGGGGAAAAAAAAAAAAAAAAAAAAAAGGAAAAGAAAAAGAAAAAGAAAACAGCAGGTGGAGACAGGGAAGTGAAAAGAAAGGATGAGACAGTGCTGATTGGTGCGATAGCGAGCGGCCTCAGCACAGCAGCTGCTATCTGGCATCAAATTCTTTGCATAAGTGATGGCTGGATGGGGCCCATAGGGAACTTGCCAGCACATTTTACCACATGAGCCATACGTTTTGTGTCACAACTGCCAAAAGCACTTTGGGGTTGTAAGGATGGTTTGTGGTTGTGGCTTGGCAAAAAGCGTAAGAAGGCAAGAGTGTGTGCCTTCTGACTGTGCTGATACACCAAGAAGAAAGAAAAAAAAATAGCAAGACTCTCAAGCCCAGTCCTTGTGACACTATCATGAAAAGAAATGTTTATTTGTAACGAGAGAGCGGATTTGTGAAGCCCCAAACCCAGCTGGCAGGCTCCAGTGATCTGGAAGCAGCACTCTGAAAGCCTCCCCAGCCTCAGCCCCCTCCCCGACCCATCCCAGCTGCGGGCGCAGGTGCCCAGCCCCGGTCAGCAGCGCCCACGGCTCCGCCGGGCTGTGCCGGAGGAAGGCTGGGAGCAGCGCCTGGGAGCTGCCGGCTCCTGCGAGCAGCAGCCAGATGTTCACAGGAGGTTGGGTAGGAGCTGGACTGCCCCAGGTTTTTTGCTTGCCTGTATCTGGCATGAGACACACCTCAGTTTGGAAACCTTGATCCTTATTAGGTTACACTTCTAGTTCAAAAATCATTCATGTCAGTTTGAAAACCACATCCTTTAAAACATCGTGTACTTTTACATTCTTTCTCTCCCCCCCCCAGGTCCATTGCCTTTAATTTAGCAAGGTTTTAAGACAATCATGCTCTTGAACTCTGAGCTGCTCGCAGGCATCTAAAAAAGTAATTGGAGCGTTTAGGCTTTAAATGGATTCTCTTTTCAATCTAAATGGTATCACACATCAGAGATGTCAGAATGAGTGGCTAAAGAGAGATTAGAAATTCTCCTAAACAGTCTGGTAATTAAATCGTCTATACATCCACATACTTGGTTGAAGAAACTCTGACTGCCCTAGGCACCATCTCCCCTGTGCTCCCACCATCCTCTGAACATGTGCTGCCAAAAGCCAACACCTGATCCCGCCTGAAAACATTGGGTGTCAGTCCTGCTGTCGGCTGTCCGTCTGGGATGTCACAGCGCCTCTCTCTGAAGGAACACTGTTGTCTCAGTGGAGCATCCTGAAGTTATCTCAGTGCCTGGCTCCAGCCAGCAGTTGGTAGAATTAGGCACCATCCCACCTTGGGGATTTATGCCTTCACCTTTTTGTTCCTCCCATAAATTATCCAGTGCCTATAAACCATTGCAAACAGGAATATGGTGAATAATGGCTAAATTCTGCTCCAAGTTCAGACCTGAGAGCAGTTGTTATAATTAATCCATGTTAGTTACTTATCTTTTTAATTACTTCTATGGTTACAAGTTTTTCTCTTCTCTGTGAACAGTCATAAAACCTCAGGATAATGTCTGGTACAAGTGCAAGAGGTGCTCTGGCCAAGGACGCTCTTGTGCTCTGTCCCCGAGTGCTCCCCGGCACCGAAAGGAGGCTACAGCGAGCATCAGAGTGCTCAGTACCACAGCAATGTGCTGCACATACCCTCTCTGCAATGTCCAGCCTGCCAGTAACAGCATGGCAAAGGTGCTATAAAGAAAATGAATTCTTCATCTTCCTGTGTACCTCATTCTAGACCCATGCATTGATCTTAAAGCAGCACACACTTGAAGTGGACCTCTTTGCTGACAAGTGGCCCAAATGATCACTCTTTAATGTTCTTAGCTATCGCCTGTTTGTTTTCTTTCCTTACTTAACTCACAGAGGAGCTGCTGCACAGATGCTCTCACTTTTTGTTCATCTAACTGAATTTGGAGAGCTGCGTGCGGGCTCATTCCTGACACAAGAACATAGATAGGCCCTTTTCCTACTCCTTCTCTTCCAAAATAATTTAAAAGTATGAAGAAGTCAACAGCTGAGAAGGCAATGCAAAAGTTTTTCTATACTTCTCACTGTGCTCAGTAATGTGGAAATGGCAATGGCCGCTCTTTTAGCAACCGCATCTCTCTTATCTAGGTAATTGTTACAATAGCTCTGGGATACATAGTCTCAAATACATGCTACCAGCTATACAAATAGATAACATTTTAAAGTCACCAGCATTGATTCTAACCATATCAACTAACCCTTACCAAACATCTTGTCCGAAAAAAAACCAACAACTGTATTCCTCTATTCTGTCATTACGTTTGTGTGGTCCCTTTCCGAGCAGGCCAGCTGACAGTAACAATGAAGTGTTAACCCTAAACAATAGAATCTTCCCTGTGGATCTTATATTCTGCCAGTTTCTTCACGCCTGGGAAGGAGTTTGGTGACTCAGACCAGCCCAGTAACCAGAGGTAACCATGCAATATGTAGGGTAACTCCAGCAGGTTCCTCCAGGGCACTTGTTCACACCCTCTGCCACAAGCCACAAAGCACCCAAGTGCTGCTCTACAGATTTCAGGTATTTCATACCAAATAGCGACCTTGCAGTCAGCACCTCTGAGCCACTGGGCCTGGGGAGTGTGCATCATCAAGGGAGAAAACCCCTGCATCTTAAGTGCAGTTTAAAAACAGAATTAATATTTTTTAAGCACCACCCTCCCTCGTCCTGAGCTAACAGCACCAAAGCAGCCATGCCCACAGAGTCCAAGAACGAAGTGGCAGGGCATGACAAACCAGCTCTCTTCCACGTGTCTGCAGCCTCCACATTTGCTGTTTCATTTGGGCTTTCTGAAAATGCTGTTCAATGAACTGAATTACTTTCAGTTGTAAATCTAAGATGGAAAAACGCAATATTAGTCATATCTGCTCTCTATCCCTCAAGTAATATCCATATGCACATTCCTTCCCCTTGCCAATCTCTGTTTGCTCATGACTCTGCTGGATTTTAAGCAAAGGTCCTTGCATATGGTAACAGCACTCCAGTGGTCACAATTCAAGGCAGCTGTAGATTTCTAGATGAAATGCAATATGGAAGTCCTTAAAACAAACGGAGTCTCTTCTCTTGGACCTGTAAATACAGAAGGGCTTGACATCCACTAAATAGATGCAACAGCTCATTCCTGCTGCTTCTGAAGCTCACTGGAGGAAGCAGGGCTTGTCATTTAGTGTAGTAATTATAATGATTCATTATAATGATTATTAATTATAATCATGTAATCACAGTAATGATTAATAATTATAGTCATTACTATTCATATTAGAAGAGGACTTAGAGGCCTCAGTCAGAACATGGGCCTCATTGTGCCTCATGGGGCATGGACAGACAGTCAGGGGCACTAATGACATGGGGACCGCAGTCAAGGACCCAGAGCCTTCAGATCTGTGTCCTGCGCTTGCTTAATGCAATATACATAACGCAACGGGGAGCCACAGGGGGTGTGGATGGAAATGTGCCCTTCTGTCAGGGAGAGGGGGCCAAAAGGCAAAGGATACACTGGGGAATGACAGTGGGACTACGACAGGAGAAACACCAGGTGACAGTGACAACTTAGAGAAGTGACCTGTGGCTGGAATGTGTGCAAAAATAGTGTCTGTTTCTGTGCACCCCCTCATTCTCCCCCCCCTGGTGTGGGTGAGATGGGGTGCTGGGGCAATCACTGCCCAGTGCCGGGGGCTGCCAGCTCGTCGGGCTATTCCTGCCCAGTCAGGTCGTGCAGATGTCCTCCTCAAGGTGTGTTCTGATCCAGCGCTGCTTGAAAATTGCCCTGACTTCTCCAGCACCCTTCTCCATGTCACTTCGTGGTTTAAACTTTTGACTCTGAGATTTAAAAATACTACCCTCAAATGCTTGTGTAAATGCTCATTATATCTCATTATACCATAACTTCTACCAAGCAAAGGATGACAATCTATCCTGCCTGCGTAGGAAGTGTCTGCAGTAATTGCCCAGCCTGCAGTTTGCTGTCATCGAGCCTCTGCAGCACACTTTGCTCACCCCTGAAGTTTGCTCTCTGCAGCAGTTTAACATTGCATGATAATGCAAGAGCCTAACGCTGCATGCTCAGAGGCCTTGCGGAGCCAAGGTACTACCAAAATTTCTGGGCCTGATCACGAGTGTAAAGATAAGTGTGCATAAGTCTTTGCAAGATTAAACCCTTGGCCTTTTGTTCTGCCTGTGCACAAATTGCTGCTTGCTTGCCTCCTCCTTGTACCTGTTTAGCTTTGAAGATGCAAGAAGTAGGAAGCTCTGCACCCAGTGCTGCAATTTCTCTGTTCTTCTCCAGTTTGCTCCTAAACTGAAATGTCTTTGTTCTTCTAGTCTAGTCCCATATTGCTTGGTTAACTAGTAAAAGCTATTGGGATTATTTGATTTAGAGACTGCAGGACAGATTCAACTAGTGAGGTGTAAGCCAATCTGACTTAACTAACTTAAAAGGTGTCTATACTAGATCAAGTGATAGAAACAAGGAACAAAGCTTAATTTCCCAGGGTTTGTAAAATGTGTGACAATCCATTACTTCAAAAACTGGGGAATATAAAAAAGGTGACACTTTATACGTCGTCCTCCCAAGTCCCCAAAACAGGGAGAAGCACAGGTGAGAATAGGCTTATCTTGTTATTATCAAACACTGCAAAGTTGATCTCATATTGCATGGGCAGATCTGCTACAAACTTCATTAGGAAACTTAATGAAAGCAAATTCGGTATGTGCTCCATGACACAATGCAGAAGAGAAAAACAGGAGCAGCCCTGGAGGTACTTGGGTTCTTTCAGTAACGCAGGAGAAGATACTGGCTGGTGCGCAGGTACAGATGTCTTTGTTTCTACAGGACAGTGTTGCTGCTTAGCAAAGAATTGCATGATGTGAGGGGATTCTTCAGGGGATCATTTTGTTATTATTAAAAAGCTTTGCATCCCTAGGTATTCTCAATAAAAACATCCATGGAAAGAAAAGCCAAGGCTGGAAAATGAAGTTTGGAAATGACAAAGTTAAAGCTTTCTTATGAGCCGGTTCCTGATTACGTGATCACATATGTATGTTGAACAGGGAGCGAGGCGGAGCTGGAGAGTCCAAGCGAGTGAGTTATGGTGGAGCCTTGTCTGATTCACTACAAAGGTTAGATGGTATGCACTCTATGAGACATGTGGCCGCGCAGCAAACAATGAGCATAAAAATAAAAATTGAACAGCTGCCTCATTTGCTAAGCACGTCCATCTTGTACGTTGAGCAAGTCTGGGTTCCTGCAGAAAAAAAAAAAAACACCGTCTGATCATATTAGCTATATATATACACTCCATGCGGATACATCAATATCGGATGCTTTATAAGGCTGGGATATGTCCTGGACTCCAGACAGATATAAGAATAAAAGACATCTTAGAGAATATTGCATTTTTGGCAACATGTGTTGGCTCAAAGGAATTGTAAAGGAAGTAAATTAAATACTACTAAGAATGTATATATTTATAGCACTTTTCATACAAGGATCCCAAAACACCTCTCAAAAAATTAAGCCTCACAACATTGCTGTGATCTGAGTAACAAGCGTAGTTTTTTCTAATGTGCAAAGTGAATCAGAAAAAGAAGAGGTAGGTTAACCAGACCATCAAGAGCAAGAATGTCTGAATTTTAGGCTCTCATTTTAACTCCCAGCCCAACTGTCTTCTGTGAAAACATCCAGGGAAGCTATTGATTTTCGTTCTCTCTTGCCCTTCTCCAGCAATCCAGCACTATGCTCAGGCATATGGTTAACTTAAGGCCATTGATTGTTGGCCTAAGTTTCTGGAAAACATTTTGGAGTGCAGTAGGTATGGTCCTGCAGAGAGAAGAAGTAGGTTTATAAGAGCATCGGTCATTTTACCAACCGTGCCTAGAATTTCCTGGACGTTACGAATGTTCAGCAGAATTCCCAGTGTCAGACTGTATTAAAATACTGTCCTCAAAAAGGAACATTCCAAATTTCCATGATCTTTGCCAGTTTCCAATGATTTGACGTTTATTTGAGCTATTGTGCAAAGTTTTCTGTTGAGTCAGCTCATTCAGGGCTAGCTGCTGGGACCACAGAGTGTCAGCAGGACATAATTCATCTGCCGCTAATGGCAGCACAGTTTTTTGGATAGGTAATGTTCCTGCATGCAGGGAGATGCCTTTGTTAAAAAAGGAATTAAGCGTTCCATTTCCCCTTTGGTCACCTGTTGGATTTCTTTAGGAGGAGAAATGACTGTGGTATCTTTCTGGGGTGAGAAGAGGGAGAAGCAATATATTGATTTAAATTATGCCAATGGCATCCTGTTCCCTGTATCATCCGTGCTGCTTTGTGTCTTTGTTGGCTTTTTAGCTGATTTGATTTTATCTTTCTGGTTCCTACAAGTACGCACACACCTGCTCGACCTCTGCATTGTCAGTTTATTCTTAGGGGAATTTTCCCAAGTGCTCATACCAAGCTCTTTTACTTTATAAGAGAAGAACTACCCAGAAAGATTACGCCTTGCTCTTGCAGTATGAGCTACAGTTGAACAAAATTTCCCTGGCTGCACAGTGAGCCCAGGTCTTTGAGCCCACATATGCTTTTTGTGTGTGTGTTTTTTTTTTTTTTTTTTGTTAACTGTTCTCAAAAATAAGTCTGCATGGAGCTCTAATTAGCTTTTACCTCCGTAGATGGGACATCTTGGCTTGAAGATAGAATTCGGGTTGACTTAATTGCTTAGATCTTAAGCTGCGCAAGGCAAAGACCCTGTGTGCTGCGTGCCTGTGTAGTACCTCGCAGCGCTGGAACCAGCCTGACGTTCCTCAGCAAGACCTCAATGCAAATAATGAATGCAGCTACATAAGAGGACATTGAGTGACTCATTCTAAACCACAAGATGTTTGGACTGCAAATAAAGAAAGATATGTGGGATATAATCTGCTGCTGAGTTTTAACACAATTCCTATTAACTTTGAGCTACGCACGGACAGAACAATAGCAGGCTATAGATTTTGTTTCCGTCCTCGACATTTTACTAGTGCTGTGAGACTAAAACGTTTTGAAGGTTATATCCAACGTCCTGCGGAACGAACGACAAATGTCAACTCTTACACTCCTGCAAGATCTGAGCAGGAATAAGACAACTCTATAGACTGAGGCAAGTTTATTATTACAAATACCTTATTAAATCTAAATGGTAATGGCATTCCAATTAGCTCATTGTTAGGAATCTTTCATGTTTGACTTTCATTTAGACTGATTACGGGAATAATGCAGACCCTGTATAAGTAATTGGCACAAAATAAAAGCATTTGAGCTGCAAAAACCCTCCTAGAGGCTGCGCTCTTTTAAAAAAATATATAAATAAAAGCTTCCTATCTTTCCCAGCTCATGAGCTCTCTCTGTTCACCATAATAATGAGACAACCCATTGAGTCTCCTGTGGGCCTGGTGGTATCGCAGTCCCCTTTTACCTTCCCCTCTCTTCTCAGCAGCTGTAGGGGGGCTCCTTCTCTTTCCCTCTCCGCCCTCCCATTCCCTGCTCCCGTTGCCGCAAGCCTCGGCACCATTCCATTGATCCTGCCCC
>VXAA01005202.1:16605-73042 GCA_013399115.1 Anseranas semipalmata
TCCCCCCCCTCCAGGCGGCCGTGCCAGCCTCTCCAGCGATCAGACGAGCAGCGGGGTACATGCCTTTGGGTGTAGTGGCTGAGTGCTCCCCGCAGAAGAAGGTGTTTTCTTTTGCAGCAGGGCCTCCCGCAGTCTGAGAAAGGCTGATGGGTGACTCCTCACAGTGGGTCCCGCTTGCTTCCCCCAGACAGGGAGGAGGCCCAGAGCAGGGCACTGCCATGGGGTCCCTCTGGCCGTGGAATGGGCACCCAGGCACCCAGCTCCCAATGGGGCGCAGGCTGAGGAGGAAACATCACGTTGTGAAAGAAACTGGTTTTGGGGAAAGGCATCCAAAACCACTGCCTGGAGCCCCAGCTCTTCAGGCTAAGGGAAAGAGCAGCATGAGATATTTGGTGAGAGGGGAGAAGGCCACAAGCATTCATCTCTGCCAGACTTTCCTTCCTTTGTCTCTGACTAATCTAGTGCCAGCTCCGTCCTGTTCTGGGCACGGAGGCTACAGTAAAATGTGCACCGTAGGAACGTTTTCCTGCTCTGGATACGTGCCTCAGTCGCACCCTGCTCTGCACCGGGGCCAGACACAAGCCTACACCTCCCGGCCCTTCCCAAACCATGGTGGGGGCAGGAGACCCAGCAGGTGGGCTGGGGGCCTGGCCGCGCTCCAGCCCCTTCCCCGCGATGGGATGGAGCCGGGAGCAGCGCTCTGGATCGCAGCTTGCTGGCAGGGCAGACACAGCATGTGTTAACCGTATGACGGCGCGCCAGGAAAGGTCTCTCTGGTGTGGGAAGGGGAAGGGCCAGCAGTTCCTATTTGGGAACTGTTTGGCTTCTGCAGGGCTCTGGCTCTGTAGGGTGAGCTAGAAGCTGTGTGTAAGCAGCAGCAGGGTTTTGGGAAAAGCTGGGGAAGTAGATAGCAACAGCAGGCGACTGTCAAATAACACAGAAAGGCTGCAAAATCCCCATCCTTGGAGGTTCTCAAGGCTCAGACAAACAAAGCCCTGAGCAACCCAGCCTGAATTTGGTGCTGACCCTGGTTTGAGTGGGAGCTCAGAGTAAAGACCTCTGGAGGTCCCTTTCAAATGGAAGTGTGTGGCAGAACACGGGTTGGGAATGGCTATTTTGCTCTCCCAATTTGGTGAAAGTGTCTTCTATTTCTGACAGCGAAATTTCTGGGCACAGAATCTCTTCCATCAGCAGAGGAACAGTGTTCAGAGAAACCCGTCTGTCCTGGGGGCATTGTCCCTGCGATGCCAGCGCTCCCCACGCTCAGTGGACAGCCAGAATATAACCCTGTAGATGAGCGGGGTAATCCTTTGCAGCTGATCTCCTGCAGTGCTTCTGCAGGGTGAGGGACCACCACCCTGCTCGTAGCTTGCCTTCCCTCCTTCCCCTTGCCTCTTGCGAACCCGTGATGCTCCTGATGACATCAGGGGAAAGATTTCCATGGATTTCCATAGGTGGGTCAGGACTTCCAAGTCTCTCTGGCCAGTGATGCTTAGTGGACCATCTACAAAAATCAGTAGTGTTTTACTCAGTAACATTTGATCTATCATAACCTGGCATCACAGTCTCATTAGGAATTAGATGCCTGTCTTTTTGTGTGTGCAAATGACGAAGTAACTGACTCAAAAAGCTGCAACAGGTGAAATGACAAGTTATGGGCACATGCCTGACTAAAGCACATAGTGAAGCATGTGCTTAATTACTTTTCTGGACTGAACATGAGTACTTTCCTGAACTGAAATGGAAATCTGCTCCATAGCTGAAATATATAAACAGACCTGTACAAGAGAAGTCTGTATTGTGTGAATGAGAAATATTCCCATGGTTGGCTAAGTTTTAAATTAACTCTGATTTTTATGGGACTCTTTGAACCAGAAACCACTACAGAACTTTTAATACTAAGCTGGCAGTAATTTAGGCATTGCTGTATTGTCAGGCATATTTATCCCGCCTTTGTATTTGTAACTGGTTTATATTTACTTGTCACATTAAAATAACCAAGAATTCACTTTTGCATGTTTGAGCCATTCCGATGAGGTACGTGCAGATAAGAGCCTTGCTATCTGTCTGCAGTAATAAAGATGAAAAATCTGCTGACATCCCAAACAAGCTGTAAACTAGGGCATTTAAAAACGTTCATTTTAATGCTTAAAATCTCTATGTTGTCATTGTAAATTGGGAACCTCAGGTGAAATCTTGGATGTGTTGAAGTCATCTGCAACAATGGATCCAGAGCTTAATAGCTACAAAATTCTTCTGAATAACCCTACTTACACGTCTGTCTATAAGGTTAACCAGAAAGGAAATTACGCAGAGTAAATTTTCTCTGTTTAAAACCCATAAGCCTTACAAATTATATTTACATTTAATTAAAAAGTAGACACATTAGCCATTTTTTCTGCACTTTTTTTTTTTTTCAGATTCTGCACTGGTTCAGAATTTCTCTACAAGATGTTTAATGATAATCTTTTTATAAATGTTAAGATGTTTAGATAGGGTTGCCTTTAACCCTGAGTCTTGATTTGTAAGCTTAATAAGTTTCCAAACATATTATTAAGAAGTGTGGGGAAAAAAAAAAAAGAGTAAGAACAAAGAATCAAGGTGCATTAATAGTATTCAGAAGTGATACATTCAGGGAGAGATGAATTCCCTCTGTAGCCCTTGAAATGTAGCCTTCTTGTCTGCTTCAGAATTAAATCATCTCTTTATCTCAGCTGTATATCCATACTGTACTCTTTATCACAGAATATATGCTCTGTCAACATTCTAAAAGTTATAGCCAGAAGGATTAGCGATTTTGGTATCTGGATTTTGACATGCCTCCTCAGAGAGCACCTAATTTGGGTTGTGATTTCTGTGTTTATTCTGTGCCTTCTGCTAAGAAGTGTATTTAATTGTGGGAAAAATAACTGGAGGCTGCTGAACATTAAATTCCCAAAGCCAACATGAATTCCAAGCACTGGTCAGCTACCAAGAAAACTGTCCTCTGCTTATACCAGTACTGACCCACGGCCTCTGAGGGAGCTGGATACATGAAACAAATCCCGAGGAGACCTTGGAGATGAGGGACAGACCCTTGTTCAATGGGAAAAGCAGACCACCAGGACAACGCTGTTGTCCTAAACTCTGCGTTGCTAAATTATCACCATCTGAATGAAATTAAGCATTTTGGGGATCGAGGTAATAAAGCATGGAAGACATAAATGTATTGCTCATAGCAAGCAAGTTCAAATGAGAAAGATGAGATAATCAGGCCAGGGGGAGGTGAAAGAGGGAATTCTGATGATTATAGTTATTTGGAAATCCATGGAGGGAGGATCCCTATGGCTGAGAAACGTTTCCACACCTAGAATTTGTGGAGGATGAGGTTTTGGTGGTGACTAGCACTTTGATGTCTTTTCCTTTCCCCGCCTTTATCTAAGCTTCTCTTTAGCCTCAACCAGCAGCTTGCTCCCAGGTGAGGTTAATTCCTAGATGCTGTGGGGAGCTATCAGCCAACTTATTAAAACCCTGTTTAATTAGTAATGATACTGCATTTTCACAATGGAGTCATGTACACAAAGGGCTGAAGTTACGAATTACAGTGACAGAGGATAATCTACAGAGAGACAACAACAAGAAATATTAATGCAGTGCCCAGACTTGCCCACGTATTATGCTTAAAGCTGTCCAAGTGATGAGTGTGTATGTGGGATATTTGACTAAAGGCTCACATAGCAGAAAACAAAATAAAGCCAATAGAAAAGAGGAGAGAGAGGAGAAGAGGAAGGAAAAAGTAAGACAATTTCCCGAGGCACTGTGTCACCATGTCAATTCAGAGATCAATAATCTTCCACTGCAGAGGCACTTGCACGGGGTGCAATAGCACAGCCCCACATCGGGGCTGCCTTGCAGGTCCGTGCTGCTCCGCCAGGAGCACACTGTTAACGATACGTAGCTCCCCAAGGAAAGTCATTTACCATAAGTCTAACCTAATTCCTTTTTTGTAGCTCTGATGGTACTTTGGAAAATCTTAATTATCTGAGCACTAAGAGAAGTGGTTTCTCTTGCTCCAGTGGACCCCTTTCTTTTTATAACTGGTGTAAGAACATGAGCGGTACCAACCCCAGCTCCCTATCCCCAGCCTTCACTTGACAAAAAGTGACCAGCTCTGAATACAGACCAGTGAGAGAAACAGAATAAAGCTGAACAGTCTGCATATGAAAAACATATCTGAATGGTTCAAGCACTTTTAGGCCTGTCGCTGAAGTTCCTCTGTGGCAAAAGGAGCTGAAGGGCATCACGGGATCATTGGATCTTTCTATGCATAAATTACAACAAGGTCAGAATTTTGTGGAGAAGATTTGACCTTAGCAGGATAAGTTAGGATGGCTCTAGTTGCTAGTAAACTAGGCACAACAGCTACTCTTCAGCTACTGCTTAACCAGGA
Source organism: Anseranas semipalmata (assembly GCA_013399115.1). NCBI lineage: Eukaryota > Metazoa > Chordata > Aves > Anseriformes > Anseranatidae > Anseranas > Anseranas semipalmata. The sequence continues at coordinate 21,035 of VXAA01005202.1, forward strand.
AAATCAATATATTTCATGAGAAGTATTTGAACAAAATAGATCTTCAACAATAAAATATCTTGATAAGTATTTCTCAGGTATCTGCAATTTTTTTTTCAGTAAACATTGCATAATTGCATTCCAGAAATTCTTACTGCTTTGTTCCCAAAATGTCCTGAAAAAATTCACACTTTTTCCGCTCTTCTCATTTAGAGTGTGAAGGTCTATCTGTGTTTTCCACTGCAAGTTACGAAACCGGCACTTTCGTTATCCTGGAAAGGGTGATTTTGTCCAAGATCTTCAAAGGGGAGTGAGCCACATGAATATCTGTAGGGATGCCGTTCTACCGACTCATGAGGAGTTCAGCAGAGGAAGACGAGGCACGTGCTGGATGGTGTGTCAGTCCTGGGGTGATGGAGCACTTCCCATGGGACTGCGCCAGTGCTAATGTTAGCGGTGAGTAAATGCGATTGGATGAGTTGCAGCTTGTAAGGAAGGTCCAGATCCTCAGAGGCACCTAACTCTATCGGTCCTTGATCCGTGGAGCAGTATGGGCGTATAATGTGCACTGGTTGCAGAGGGGTCTGCAATAATTGCAGAGGGGTCACCGTAACACGCCTCCCTGTGTGTTTGAGGGCTGTGCAGAGGTCTTGGACTCCAAACTCTACAAAACAAAATGCATGACTCTAGGATAACCCAGAGGAGAGGAACACGGGTCAGTATGGGGTCATCAAGTGCAAATAACCACATCGAGCACTGGGCTTGCCAAGGTGTGTGGCTCACTGAAGTCAATGAAAAGATCCTTCATGGCTTCAGCAGATCAACCCTGGAGCTTTACTTTTTGGCTGAGTGGGCTGGAGCTCTGCCTGTCTCCTGCCTCCTCCCCAGGTGAGTGAAAAGCAGCCGGCGAGGCAAACTCATCCTTTGATTTAAGCAAGGTTTGGCCAGGGCCCAGGCTGGCCCAGTGCAAGCCTCTGATGAGATCAATGGTTGTAAGTGAGTGACTGAGCCTGTGTCAGAGTGCAAATGACATCTCCGGCTGCCACGTGCAAACCCCGCAACAGTAAAGATGCCATCAGATACTCCACATCTGAGGCAGACCACTCTTGCCAAGCCCCGGCCCCACAGAACTTGGCATGACTTATAAGGATTAATCTGTTAGCATATACTATAGTTACTATTTAATATTATTCTCCAAATTGACAGCAGGGGAGTTGAGATTGTGGGTAACCTGCAGGCCAATGAAATTTCAGGAGGAGCAAACTTCTGAACTTCTCGAGCTGTTTCTCTTCCCTTGCTTTCCACGGAGTATTTCTGGCTGGCTGAGCGATGTGTGGAGCTAGGGTGACAGCCTGTGGCAAAACAGAAGAATTTCAATATCTTAATCCTTTTGATTTCCACTTTCTTTTGATCTTTTCTCTGCTTCCTGCTTGTCAGGCCAGACAAAAGTGATGAAGTTTGGGTTGCTACCATCAACTCTGGTTTGAAGGATGGAAAATTGCCATCCTGTCTCCCACTTCTTTCTCCCCACTCCTCTTTATTGCTGGTCTTTTCAGGTGTTGCATTAAATAACAACCCATTTGACAAAAGGGTGCAGCTCCCAGCTGCATAACATGAAGGACATAACCTTGTGCACACCTTTGCAAGTGTCTCCCTGTTGAGATTGCTGGTTGGCTCCTTTGGACTCCAGAAGAGAAGAGCAATGAAGCAGCCCAGACCGCGGTTCTGCATTTTTCCACTTTTCTGGCCTGTTCCTCCTTCCGTGATGTGGGCACTGTTACAGCCACCTCGTGTTGGGGTCTCCTGGCTGGCAGGACAAAAATCAGCTATCTCAAGGGCAAGGCAGCAGCCTCTGCACTCCTGAGAATACATTAGGCATTTTTTCATTCCCAGAAATGTTTATTCTAGGTCAGGGTTTCCTTCTGCTACTGCTTCTTCCTCTTGAGCAGTAGAGTTTTTTAAAAAAATCTATATTCTTTCTATGCTCTGCCCAAATTAATCAAATAAATTTTCTTTAAAGCGACACTAAATGAGTTACAGATGGTTTTGCCCTTTTACAGGTTGCAGAAATCACCCATTACAGTTCTTTTAATTTATCAGTGAGGGAAAATAAGATGGCCTCTTGCTCCCTTTGCAATAATAATCAGAAACAGTCTATTTGGAGTTTAATTTACCCCAAATACGTATTGATAGTTGCAATGAGGAATATGTGACCTCTTTGGGAGTCACCAGTGGATGGAAGGTGGATAGCTTTTATAAAACCACCTTTAATAAAAAAGAGTGTTATATTGAGTATGTTTGGTGGTGTATTTAAGCATATGGTTTCCATATCAGGAGCTAAGATGGCAAACACATGCTTTACCTTCTGACTAACCTTTCTTATACACGTCACTCCTTGCAAAAAAAGAAAGCTGCAAGGGTTTTGTATGTGATTTTATTTTATTATTTTACAAAGCTGACTATATGGAAGAGCTGAAAAAATTTCACAAGGAATGTAAAGCGTGTGACTTTTCTGCTTATTTTTTCCTGCTCGCACAAAGAGAGGAGGAGACAAAACTTGTCCGTGGAGTTCGCCCAGCTCCACCACACTCTCGGTGGGACCTGAGGGGAGGGGACGAGACGCAGCAGGGATGGGATCCCGGGGGATCCCAGGGCAGATCCCTGCGACTGGATCCCCTCCCGCGGCTCCCAGCGCTGCGACCCCTGCCCGCGGGGCAGGGCAGGGGCAGGGGCAGGGGCTGCCTCGCTCCGCCAGTGATAAATCTAGCGGTCCCCTCGCTTTTTCGTCACTTGCCTAATCCTGTGCCCTTCTTTTCATGTGCGGTAATTGCTACCAGCTGCTCCCGCAGCCCGAGCCGTGCGGAGTTTGCAAACGCAGAACAATGGCAACAGCTGTTTCATTTCGCCTAGGGCCAGCGCTTCCTGTTCAGTCTACATCTGCCCTGCTGTGTCCAATTTCTGTTTCGGGTGTTTTCCCCCTGACCCCGCTCCAGGCCAAGCGGGGCCGGGGGGGGGGCCGCTGCCCCTGCCCCGGGCATAGCCCCATGCAGCCCGGGTAGGGAGATGCCCTGCCTCCGCAAACTGAAATAATACCAAATGTCACGGGCAAAAAGGAAAAACACGATACCCGGCCATTGCCTGGGCGCGGGGGCACGAGGGTCTCAGCCCTCGCAGAGGGGAAGGAGAGCTGCTCCCCGGCTGGATCCCACAGGGTCTGGTGCCAGGAGCGCTCCTGGATGGGCCATGAGCTTGCTGCAGGCTCTGGAGTTGACCAGGATGAGACCCAGAGAATGCAGGATCAGCCCTTCAGGTTTCATCTTTTAACATGAATTCTTCTTTTTCCCCCTCACATTTCTTTTTTTCCCTGAGAAAGCCGCTGCATTCTTTCCCAAGTTAATTGTATCTTTCTGGGTTGGATAAGGCATATCTCATTAGAGGGGGAGTACGATTTAATGTGAACTTCAAGCTGCCTTCTCCGTGCTACAGAAAAGAGATCCCTAATCAGCACAGTATATATTTTCTATAATTGCTCTTTGGCATTCTCCCTCTTTCCTTGCTAATTAAAGCGAAACAAAACTGCAGTGAAATGTTCCAGTGTGTTTTTATAGGACAAGAAATACTAAAACCCCATTTTGTTTATAAATACAGGGTATTTTAATGGTCCAGAGCATCAGCTGTTTTCACAAGCACACTGCTGAAATTTATTACTATTTTTCTTTCTAGAGCACGGCTGCACTTGGGGACCAGCTTCGCGGGGGAGCAGAGGAAAGGCTGTCCCCTCCTGCACTGCACAACAGCCCCCAGCCAAGGTATTTCAGATTAAAATACTCGGCACCACATAGTGAAATATTACTATTTTTTTCTTTCTTTCAGGACTTCCCTTTACTGAGAACTAAAGCAATAAAAAGTGAGTAAAGTGTAAACAGCAGCAGGGGTCTGCAGCTACTGTTATTATTTCGGGTGTTCTGGAGCTTGTACAATGATTTTTCCCGATCAGAAGGGTTCGTTCCCTCCTCCCTTCACGTTTGTGTTTTGGAGGCTGACCAGCCGATGTGCATACACAGCAGTGGCCCTGACCACGCTTCTCCCCGTCACCTGCGGCCTGCGTCCCCACGTGAGCTCCCACCGATGGAGCCCAGGGCAGGGGAGGATGTCCTGGGGCTGTCCTGGCCCCCTCCCCATGCAGCCCAGCACCATGGTGGGATCCAGAACATCTCTAGCTTCTGCCCCACAGACTGCTGAAATAGGAACAGGAAGGGAAAATGAGTCGCTGGTGGATTGATGGGGTGGGGAAGCTCCTCTAGAAGGTCTTTCCTGAGATGTCTTGCCCTGATGTCTTTTCCTTTAGGCTTTCCATAAGGAGGGTGGGCCTGATCCAGCATGCACAGGACTGAGTGGCTCCTTGCAGTGCTCACAGCTGTCAAAGGAGAACTGCAACATTGCAGGGTCAAGATTTCATCCCAGGTCTCCTGGGATGGATACTGGATTTTTTGATAAAGCTGTGAGAGTTGGGGATGGAAGGCAGTGACACTATTATCCTTTTTAGCAAGAAAAACAGTCAAAATATTTGCAGATGCAAATAAGTCTAAACACAGAATAGAAATGAAGAAAGTCTTGGATGTATGATTTATTTTAAAATCTTATGATTATTTAAGCTAGACTTTGGCTCTTAAGTAGCCAGCGCCTGATTCCTAGAGCTGACACCACCACAGCTGTTACAGCGGTGGGTTTTACCGCTCTTCCCTGCACTCAGTGTGCAGTTTGTAGTAATACTTTATCCAGGTATAAAGGCATCTGAAGGATTTTAAGAGCAATCATTCCACTGGAATGGCGTGAATGTATTCACAAAGTGCCACACACCTCCAGAAAGGCAGCATATGCTTGTTACTAGCAGCTAAGGATCACTTGCTGAAAGGCTGCCAGCATTTTCTTCTTACGGAAGAGAGAATTATATACACTTAGTGAGTACATGTATGCATTTATATATATTTCTAATGTGTATGTAATGCTGTTTCTTGGTATTTATTTGAGGAAGGCTACTGGGTGATACTGGGTGATACTGGTCACCACTCACCAGTTTCCTAAGCCCACCAGTACTTCCCTGCTGAAGGTGCTGATGATGCTGGTCTCATGCTCCCTGTAAGCCCCCAGCATTGCGGTGGAAGACTGAGCACATGTGTCTGAGAAGATTACTGCCATCATGATGAGCAAAGGTGTCCCGTGCAGTAATACGGAGTCACAGACACTCTGCAGGTCCTCTGAGACTAGAGATTATTCCCACATTTTCAGGTACTCTGCCCATACAACATCCCCCTCACCAGGGAAACACACCCTGTTCTTGCAAAGTGAGCATCGTGTGTTTTTTACTTAATAATACCTCTCTGCAAGTTTTTGTGATTTGTTCTCAAGGTGGTGCTAAATATAGCTCCTTCTTTGCCTCCCTTCGAGCCCTTTTTTAGTGAGAGATTTTTATTTCTCGCCCTGAAGCTAGTCTTACTGGAGGGGGATGAAGAAACATGGTCAGCAGCGTGTCCTATCCTCCTTCCCCACATGCTGACCATAGTGCTGATTTTGCCTCTGGTGCAGTTTTCTGTCTGCTGGATGATATATGAAGGCCATTTAGGTCCCAGGGGGCCATATGAGCACAGGAATACTGCACCCTGATCTGCCTGAGGGGCAGCCCTGGGTCACCTGGGACATGTCTGCCCATCACACGTTCTCTGTGAGGGGTCAGAGCATGAATTCCTCCTGAACGGGAGAAAATCCTAAAGTTCCAGGTCCTGCCCTTTGCCACAAGGCTGCCATCCCCCTCTGCCCTCCGCAATGGTTGGTGAACCTGAAATAGCATCTGCTGTATTTATTTTTCCTATGAGCAGGTTCTTTCTAGGGGAGATGTGGCCAGAACATCAGTATCTGTTCGCTGGATAGGATCTCCTGCATCACGATGCTAATACTCGGGATCTTTTCCAGTCAAGTGGGATTTACTTTAAAACATTGCTGACACAAAAAATACAGATGATAACGTGCTGTCTTAGCTAAGCAAAATGCATTTTAATATGCATTCCACGTGGCCGTGATTTGAGAGGTACCTGCAAGGTGTGACGCCCCAGTTCACGGCACCGCGCTCGTGGGCCACACGCAGCCAGCAGCCGGCAGCGCAAGCATCTCCCTCCCGCCCCGCAGGCAGTGCCCACCGCGCGGGAGGAGCACCCCTGTCCCCGCACACACCGCCCTGGTCCTTGCACCCTGCCTGGGCTGACACCAGGTCCCAGCACTGCGCGCGGTGGAAGACACAGGACGGGATTCACAGGCGCTGGTCGCACAATGGAGCCGGAGTAACTAGCTGCTGACAGATTTATAGGTTTTAGTCCAATTAAAGTGCTGTTTATTGCTTTTAGAAGGGGCCTGTTTGTTTCTAATTTTAGAAGTAGGTTTGGGAAGTGGCTAGCTCGGCAGTGAATTGCGAGTGCGGGACCTGAGATTTTCCACTAGCGGTATTGCTGTTATTAATTAATAAGCGTCACTAATAATTATGTAGCCTGGGATCTCATTCCACTGTGGCAGGGCAGAAATTCAGGGCAGCACCCGAGCAGCAGCGACAGCTTGCTCCTCCCGCCCTGAACGACATCCCGCCCGCGCTCCCTTCCCTGCCCCCGGCCTGCGGCAGCATCCCCGTGTGCCTGGGCCAGGGATGCCTCGGGGAAGCCCCGGAGCTGCTCGCAGAGGGGATGTGCGGGGCCAGGAGCAGCACCTGCAGACGTACTGCTTGCAACGGGTGTAGCATCTGCCTCTGTTGATTTCGGTGTGTGCTCGAACCTGCCGCTCTTTAAAGAGCTCTCCTCGTTCCCCTCACACAGCATCTCTTCTGATCTCTCAAGTTTAGGCGTTTTATGTATTCATTTTAAAGAGCAGTGCGAACGATCTTTATATCTCTGGTCAGCAGTGATAGGAACCTTGGGCAAATCACCAGAAAGAAGTGAATAAAAAATTTTGCTTGAGAGATGAAAAAAGGGCTGGAATCAGGACTCCTATGGTCTGTCCCTAAATCTGTGCAGTTTTGCTGTGCAGCGGTGGGGAAGTCACTTTGATGTCAGCTTCCTACTACCCACAAAAGTTGGAATACAAAGTTATTGTAAAACTCTGTCATTTGTTTGTGCAGTACTCTGGGAGCCTCTGGTGAAAGGCGCTGGATGGCTGCGTGGCTCCCTGTGGTTTGTAAAACACGCATTGATCACCACTTCCCAAAGGCAGTGACAGTGGATTTTAAACAGGGCTCGACCCAGACACAGGATCCTCATGTTTCCAGGTCCTGCGGAGGTTTAAGTTCTGAACTTGCAGCCAAGCCCGGTGTCTCTGCAGAAGGCAGAAGGTAAACCACACACCAGCACGCCAGCCTTGGGATCAGGAGGACTCAGGGCTCGGCGCCATCCCCTGCCTGTTTGGGTTTGCTCTCCCGCCGGAATTGGGGCATCCCATAAAAGTTCTTCTTGGATGGAGGCAACTGCCAGAGCCCAGTAAGCCTTACCTTTCCCTCCTCTGCCCTGAGTCATCTGCAATAATCCTTTAGCTTCTGGGTGAAGGCATAAAAAATAAAATACAATAAACAAGATAAAAGGGAGCATGAATCAACTTCTGTGGTAGCTGGGGCTTCAAATATGCCTGAAGATCACTTAGATTGCACACTGCTTGGGCCATGTGCCATCCTTTTATTGCTTGTCCATGTACAGGAGAGTTTGCTGACATTCTGTTAAAATATATATATTTCTTTTGGCCAAATACAGAATTTTTTAGCAGAAAACAAAAAAAAATATTTGAGCTGAAACTGATTTTTTCCCCAAACTGATTTGAAAAAAAAAAAAAGTAGAGGCAAGCAGGTATTTTTTGAGTTCAATAAAAATAATACATTTCTGCTGAAAAACACTTTCAAGGCAGTATTTTTTGCCTATAGCTAATTTTTTGGCTATGTCTAACAAACAGCAGCTCCTTAAAAACCTATCTGCTGTAAACAGGATTATTACTGAAAAATAGTGTCAGGATGCCAGGAGGGGAAAACATAATCTCACCTTTTCCTTTTTTCCTAGCAAATAGCTTCAGTGGGCTAATAGCCAAGAAGGTTAAAATATTAATGGATCCTGCACAGACCACACCAGATGGAAAAGATCTGAGCTGGGCAAAAAGCTCCTTGTTGAAAGTTGTTGCACTGTTAAGCAAAACCTTTTCAGGAGGGTAGAGCACCAGGCAAAGGAGCGTCTTGCCATTTGGACACATTTTTGTGATACTTCAAAGGAAAAGTCGTGAATTATTACTTGCGGTGTCAGTGATGTATATTCCTTCTAGCACTCTGAAAACCTTCCTTCTCCAATGAGGTTTGGTCCCGTGGGTCACTCTTAGGAAAAAATCTAAAATCATGCTGTTCTGCTGAACTTGGAGGGGGGGTCAGTGCTGCAGCACGGAGAGGACTGAGAACGTGTGGGAATAGAAACACCCCAGTGTTTTCGGTTGGGCAGCTGTATCCCACCGCTGCCCCAAGGAATTTGGAAAGATCTGACATCATGGAGTTGCAGAACTTCAGTTGGGCTTTTGGTAGAGACAAAAGGGACCTTGCCCTGGTTGTCACTTAAATGTGCAGGAAGCAAGGAGAGGCTCCTACAGGGGTTTTACAGATTCGTAGATGCTGACACTCAGGCTTAGGAATCCTTCAACATTATCAAGTCAGCTGCATTACTTGACGGAATGATTGTTCTTGTATTAATTGGATGCATATTAACACTCAAATTGCTTCCTAAGTAACCATTAATACACGATATGATGAAAATAAATATGTTGAAGAAGCTTTCAAGCCAGCACGTGGGCTTTGCTGCTGACTTACTCTGCACCTCTGGGTGAATCTCTTACTTGCAAGCACCTCTTGCTTCCTCTCTGATGAGTTACTGCTTGTACGGCCCTGCAAAAAGTCTAAGAAGAAAGAAACAGGGAGACAGCAGTTACATTTGGTAGGTAAAGGGAGAACATTTTCAGATCAGTGGATGCCAACAGCCCACTGCCAATAGGGCATTTGGGTGAATGCACTCTTCTGCGGATGTCACAAATGTTAAAAAAAAAAAAAAAAAAGTGTGATGCTCATGGTCTAATAACCAGGTGGGTTGTGTTTCCCAGACACATCCCTGACATGGGCTAAGGTCTCAAAACTGATTCCCTATGTAATACCCAGGGGACAGAAGTGACCCCAGAGGCTGCTAGCACACTGAGCTGTTGGAGTAGTGACATTTCAAGTAAAATCCAGACTCCTTTTGGTGCTTGTAAATGGGGAGACCAGGAATACAAGAGTTCCAGCTCATAGAAGTCAATTGGATTCGCAGCTGATACCCTGAGCTTCACTGGACTTACTCTCAATATGGAACAAATCCTGCTGATAGGTATTTGTGTGTATAATTGTGGGTACAGAGCTGTCCCTGTCAAAAGCAAATCTGGATTAAAATCTAGTTCTCTTTCCTCAAGCACTGGGGAGTATTTCTTATGAGTCTCTCCACAGCCCCCAGGAAACAGAAAAGCAAAGAAGTTTCTCTCTCTCTAATAGAAAGGACTCAGCGAGCAGGCAAGAAGTGTTTTTCTGGGAGCCAGAAGCTGAATGTGAGCGGCACGGGGCACAGAGCAGCCCCGCATCCCTGCCCGTGCAGGCTGCGTCCGCTCAGCGCGCTCGGGGCTCGCCCGGGTGCACGGTGCTGGCGTCGAGCAGCAAAGAGCCCCGAGCGCTTACCGCAGCGCCATGCACCTGGTGAAACAACGTGGAGCCGAGCTGCAAACGTGGAAAGTTGTCCGAGCGGAGTGGAAACTGAAGTCTGTCCTACATGTGGAAAAAGCCTGTCTTTTGTGGGCAAGACCAAGGTCTGGCAAAATGGGAGGTATGCTGTCTATAGCCAGGCTCAGCAGAGATTAATGAAATCTGATTAAAAAGGCTCACAAAAACAAAGTGATTCCATCCCTTTCCTTTCTGCCCAGCTGCTATCCACCTTCTCCAGCACGTTTAATTGCCCCTTTCCTACGCATGAAAGAAATACGGCTCTGCGTATTATGGCCTGCTGGAAGTTTCAGGCACTGCCACATGAAATGAAAGCCCTATTGTTTTGGCTTTTTTTTCCTTTTTCTTTTTCTTTTTCTTTTTTTTTTTTTCTGTTAAAAGGTTAAATGCCAGGAAGATTGGTAAAGATTTCAGAAAAACAAATCGACATTTGGCCTAATAAAATATTGTACACAGTTTTTCCTTTCTGCTTTGACTTGGCAGAAGAGTGTGTGAAAAGCTCAGAGAAGAAATATTCAATTTTTTTCCTGGAGGGAGGCAGGAAACTATTAACAAACAGTGCCGGAGCACAATATCCTGATATGCCCTTTAAAATTAGCTCATAAAGGCACAAAAATGTGAGATCTGTATATTAAGTTTAAATTCATAAATCACAAACATTCTGGTAGAAACCGCTCTTAAGCAAGATACCTTGTTGTCAGCTCTCACAGTTTCTTCATGCTATATATAGTGCTTTTCTTAATGCTCCAGCTGCTGAACGAATGCAATAAGGAGAAAGTCCCAAATTTTTGTATTTAAAGCAATTTTTTTTGGGGGGGGGGGAATATCCTTAAAACATGGTAGAAATGGTAATTGCTCCCCGGCAAGTTATCAGATCCCAGCAGGGGTGAGAAGAGCAGCTCTTACACCTCGGGGGCCCCCAGTCTGACATCCCCGAGCTCCCAGTGCCCTCTGCTCCTCCCCGCTGCTTGGGACCCGCCGTGCCTTGCCACCACTCCCCACCCTGTGCGTGATGGCTGCTGTGCATGTCAGCATGCTGCGGGCAGCTCCCAAAATAGGACGCCCGGGTCTCACTGCGAGCAGTCCCTGCCTGTTGTTAAAAGCCAGGCTTCTGCAGGAGGCGCAAACTGCATTTGCATCAGACTAGTAACTGGGAAGGTCAAAACCTCCTATGATGCAACTCAGCCGTGATGGCTCTCAGCAAAATCCTGTGGCAAACTGGGGGAAAGATAATAAAATTAAATTTACTATTGAAATAAAAGACAGAAGGCGCAGTGGTTTTCTTCGCTAAAACCATCCGCTTCTCAGCTTACTGGAAGTTATTGCTGTGCTGCCAGTTTGCCATGGACCAGATGGACCAGATGCCATTTTGGGGGCTTTGGCTGGGGGAGCTGGCAGTTTGTTTTCTACAGGCTCCGGAGACAACATTAACCAGTGCAGAAGCCCGGGAGACGATGGAGTGCTCAAAGTCAAAAGCATCAATAATTTTAATCTGGATAACTGGAAGGGGGTCGATAGCTTTGGGAAGGTTTGTGGCTCTTTGACCTGGGTCTGTGGGAGTTGGTTTTAGAGGAGTTGGAAATGAGCAGGGGTAGAAATGACAGAAACAACAAGTTAAAAACCCCATGGCTGTAGAGGAACTGAGCTTCTCTGCCTGGGAAAAGCACAGAGAACTACACAGCGACGGCTGGAAAAGGAAGGTGCCTCCCCTCTGCCCCGTTAGGAACAAGCAAAGCAAGCGAGTGCACAAGGAGAGGGGACCTGCCGCCAGGGGAGGAGATCTGCCTCGGTCAGAGCCCAAAAAGAAACCAGGACCGAGGAGGAAATATCCTGAATGGTCCTGAAAGAAAACCTCAAGGGACCGCTGATGGACGGGTCCTGCTGCGAGCCGAGGCTGTCGGAGCGAACCCTGGCGCCCGCCAGGCTGAAGCGCCCAGCTGACAGCGGGCGCCGCGTCGCAGCATCTGCTGCAATGGGCTGCTCCTACATGAAAAACAGGGCACAGGCAGGGGTGTCAGAAGAAAACTGCTTTAACTGCTGTCTGCAGCGAGTGCGTGCACAAACAGCTACTGGAAGCCAGCGGAGGACGGCTGTCAGCCTGGCAGAGGCTCGGACGGATTTTCAGCTGATGTAAATCAGGAGGGCTCCGTTATTAGCGCTGAACTGGCTCACAGCAGCTGAGGCTCTAGCCGAGTCACTGAAGTGGTAAATAGTGCTGACAGCAAGTTGTGGCTTCAACAACCTTAAATGAACTCCATTAAGTGCTCGCTTCTGAAGAGAATGTTGTTGAAACCTGGAAATGAGGCTTTCAAAGGTTTAACATATTTGTCTGTTGTAGAGGGTTTGTTTTGAAACCAGATGCAGTGAGAAACGCAGCGTTGCTGCACATGGCAGGAGAGGCAGCATGCGAAGGCCGGATCCTGCTCCCCTTCCTGCTGAAATGGGAAGTAACCTCTGCAGAGTCAATGTCATCACATTAGTGTCGGCGAGAGCCGAGGTAGGGCAAGCGTGAGCAATTCCTCCCAGCAAGATGAAGACGATGACAAGCTAAAACCTATCTGAATAATTGAAAAATGTTGGTGTTGTTGCATTCTTGGAAATAAAACTGGCACACGTTCTGCAGAAATCGCAAAGTGGTGGAAACAATTGATCATGACAGGGTTGGGTGAAGAAACAAAACCGTCCCTTGTGGGTTTGAGCAACTCACAGGCAGCTTTAGTAAACGAGCGGGCAGGGGCAGAAGCAGGCAGCAAAAATAAGAGCAGCACTACTGCGGCTGCATTTGGCCCCATGGATCAGGCTGGATATGTGGGGCTGGCCAGTCCAATGGGGTCTGGGACATGGTGCAGGCAGGCTAGAGCTTATCCAGAGGGACAAATGTTCACAGTTCATAGCTGGTGACAAATGCGGGCCTCAGGTCAGCTTTGGCAAGAGGGCTCTCATGCCTTGATTTTTCATGTTCTTGGTCAGACACCCCAGGGTCACTTCATTAATGGAGAGTACCTCCCTGCAGCCTCTGACTGCCCCAAACCACAGACTCTGTGAATTGGGAGCCTGGGGCTGGGTCTACGGATGTGCCAGGACCCTGTCTGCATGTCTCCAGCTCCTGGGGTATGGTGCCAGCACTCAGGGCTGTGACAAAGCAGACTCAGGTTGGAGGTGGCCACCTGATCTTTAACCTTCTTGGCAAGTGACCACCAAACTCAAAACACCTGCATCATGCAGGCACTGGCCACTTTTTCCTGTAACATCCCTCAGGATGAGAGATTATGGCATTGAGGTGGTCCAGGAGGGCTCATAGGCCTCAACAGTTTTCTCCTGCATGTGCCCGGGGCTGGTGAAGAACCAGAAGCTGTGCATCGCCGGGGCTCCTGCCCTGTTTGTCTGGATGAAAGATGGTGGTAGAAACCCTCGTTCTCAACACCAGCAGCACCTGGGCCTGAGGAGGCTTTGTGGAGGTGGATGGAGCTGCAGAAGTGTTGGCCAAACAGCAAGAGCCCAGCAATACCATTCAGGCTTGTGCACGGAAGGAAATACACCTTTATTACAGATCACTAATTACACTCTCAAGATTCCCACTGGAAGAAGCTTTCTTGCAGGCCCGTCTAGCAAGAGGTTACAGGCTCACACAGGCTGTGAGTGGCTGGAAGGAGACAAAGAGCAAAGGCAAAAGTGGATGGGCTCCTGGAAGGCTGCACATGGTGGACGTTTCAAACCACCTGTTATCCTCAGAGGTGCAAAGCAGGGAGGAGAAGATTTTAATCCAACGTGTGCACTAAACCACAGCTGACATTGACTAGTTTTCAGGTGGATCTGCCTGGGAAAAGAAAATAAGTTTAGAAGCCTAACTGGTCCATAGTACGAGGATTGCTACTTGCCTAGAACTTCATTTTCTTAAAAATAAACAATGGCAGGAGGAAACTTATGAGAAAATGTTTTTTGCAAGTCAGATAACAGAAAATTTATTGGCTTTTGATGCTCTGTTTGACTCTAATCGTGGTTCATTCAGTGCCACAGCCTTTGAGAAAGGAATTGAAAAAGAATCTGGCTGCCTACAATCACAATAGCGTAGAGGGATGTGTTCCACCATCATATTAAGGCTCCTCACTAGCCCACATTCAATTCCTTGGCCAGATCCAGCAAAGGACAGAGGCATCTGTGAGAAGAATTTCAATAGAATTCCAGAGAATTACAATGGAATTACACAACAGCACAGAAAATAAAATTTGTTAGTTATTATGGTTTGTATTTCTGTGGGTTCCAAAAAAACAATCTCAGTGTAAATATTCCAAAAGCCATTGGAGTCCATCCTCAAAAAAAAAAAAAAAAAGAACCAGATATAAAGCTCTGCTCAGTTTGTTGTTGTTTATTCAACAACCATTCAAAAACCAGTGCCATCCAGACATCCTAACACCATGGTGTTCCTACCTCAGAGAGGTTACGCACTGAAGATCTAGGCTAGAGAAAACTCAAGCTACAGCTAGAGGGAAGAGCAGGTGACTGAGAACGTTTCGTTTAGTCTGCAATATCTGTGGGACAAGGACTGTCTTTTTGCTCTGTTTATGCCATCCACAGCACAATTGAGGCCCTAGGGTTTTTAGGCTTGACTGCAGTACAAATTATAAACACCAATAACACAATAAGGTCTAAGATATTTTAAGGTTGGCTGTCCGGAGCAAACTATCATGCATCCATCATGTGGCAGTGTGAACACAAGCTCTCTATGCCTAAATTTAGGAGTTTTTTTCAGTGAGTTTCAATTGAATTTTTTTGATTTTCAATTGAAGTGTGCCATCTACACATCTACAATGGCATGCAGATGATCCCTGTGTATATTGATATTGTTTTTCAGACTACAGGCATGTTTATTGCTGGGGAATCATAAATATGTTTCTTTTTTTTTTTTTTTTTTTTTCTGCTGCTGCTTTTTGCTGTAAAAGGACAGAAACGTTTCTTTTATTTTGAAAGCCTGTTTTTGTTTTTTTTTTTTTTTATTTTTTTTTTTTGGGTGATATAAAATTTTTTTTTTTTTTTTTTTTTTTTTTTTTTTTTTTTGCTGCTGCTTTATGCTGTAAAAGGACAGAAACGTTTCTTTGATTATGAAAGCCTGTTTTTGTTTTTTTTTTTTTTTCCAGATTTCTTGTTGACATGAATAGTCTTTGTCTTTTGTTTTCCCACATTGCTGGAGGATGGTAGCAAAAACATTAATGGATTTGGACCAGCAACATCACTTACAGATTGGGAGAGGAGGAAGAATGTCCCATCCTTCATTACTGAAGCCCAATACTTTCTAGCCCATCCATGGCACCAATATTACTGCCAGAAGATGTGCAGTTTCCAGAGGCAAATGAGCCACAAAAGGGCACAGTCTTTCCCAGTATGGTTTAACACTTGAGCAACACAGACCGAAAAAGAAATCAACTTATGCATATTGCCATATCAGATCAGACCAAAGAATGTGAATTCTTCAGTGAATAAGAAACCAGAAGATCATGGATATCAAATAAGAAGTTAGAAACATTGTGAGCCTTCAAATGCAGAGGTCAAGCATACACTTAAAACCACAAAGCAAAGTAATAGTATCAGTTGTAAGCTGCGTGGATAATCAATACTGAAATGTGATGCCTTTTAAGCACGGGGTCTTTTAAACAACTTGGGGGGTTGGGGAGGGGTGTTTAACTGCAAGAGCAAATTTGCTACCTGGGAAGTTGAAATCTATGTCTGATATCAGGCTCCCCAGAGAAAAGTAGGTTGCAGTGAGGATGGGGTTAAGCAACAGTGTTCATAGCACTTAGATTACCAGTGAGATAAAAGGCCTTATTTATTAAGATAACTCTTGTGGATTAATCTCTTCTATTCTCAAAGCACAATAAGGACAGTGAAGTGCCCTATCCAGAAGATTCTCCCCAGACCTATGATGCAGCAATTGTGAATGAAAGCTCCCTGACCACAACCTCTGGACAAAACCAACACTACCCTAGAGCTAGTAAGCTGGAAAGGCAGCTATTTCCCAGAACTTGAATAGTTCCCCCCAAAAAAGCATCTGAGCAAACTGTTCTTTTGCATTAAATTGTCCTCAGCCAATGTGAAGTGGGTTATTGTCTTACTAGAATATGTATTTCTTTTAACCTAAGAGCTTTTGACAACTCCAAATTGCCTCCCGCAGCTTCAGCACATCCTCTGCAGCATGCGGGATACTGGGTGACCCATCAGGCTGCAGCTTTCGTTCACTCTCTGACTTATCCTGCATGCTGTGGATCCCAGTTTTCAGTTGGCATGTGGTGGCTCTCTATTGATGAACAAGCGCCATGGAGCAGATGGGATGGAAACAGAGATGTTCTTGCCATTCAGTCAGCTCCTAATGAGCAATGTTTTGGCACCGATGTGCTGAGACGTGCCCGCTTCTTAAGAGCTGTTTTTTTCATTTACGTGACCCCATGTGACAGCTCCCTCTCATGAGATTTCCTCTGACTTGATTTATGAAATCTGAATTCCAGCTGTACGCTACTTGGGGCACAGACCAATGGGATGCTCCGTGTGAGGTGCCTAGCTTGCAGTACACAGCAGACACAACAACAGTTTTAAAATGTCAGCCAGCGGCCCTAAAAAGATTTGTCAAAGCTAGAGGAGGGAGAGCCATCTTTTGCAGGCAAGGGGAAGCAAAGCACCGCAGGAACTGTGCTATAGGAAAATCTTCAGCTAAACTGTTTTCTTCCATATACGATTGGCTATGCTTAGCCTATTCAAGAAAGTCCTCGGGAAAATACCTAAGAGGATTTTTCCTTTCAGATTAAGTGATTTCTAGATGATTTTACCCATAGCACATCAGCAGGGGTTGAGTTTAGCTGCACTTTGCCTACACCAGAGAAAGAGAGGCTCGCTCTTCTGAAAGTCATCCACTAAATTAATGAAGACAAGAATGTACATTAGGCTGAACCTATTTAGCTTATTAAAGGCTCCTCTCTCAGATCATTTCCTTCTGTGTGTGTCTCTACATCACAGGCTCTTCTGTTTGTAATTTCCAAAGTTAAAAAAAAAAAAAAGAGATCGTATCTTTTTAAGAGGTTACCCTCAGCTTTCAGCAGTCAGAAACTGTATGTACAGTAGTCAGCCTAAAATCCCATAGAAAGATAAAAGACCTTGCTGTGTGTAGTTAATGCAATAATAACAACTGTCACTCTGCTCCTTAAATTTAACATGAGGTGAGTGTCATGATTAACAAGGAGGTAAGAACCTAAATGCAACATCAATTTATGTTTTGTTGTGTTGGATGTATTACTGGGATCTTTGTGCTCTAAAACTTTGCCTAGGATCATTCTTACTCTCCTGAGGAAAATAAAATGTTTTGTCAATGCCAGTTCCTTTGGCTCCCATTGTTTCCACTGGCTTTGGGAACAGATCCTTATTTTTGCTTTATTTTTTAATTCTCTTTTTCATCCTTATATCTAATGAATAGACTGATGCAAGAAATCAGCAAGGAAATACTGAAGGGAAACTGCACTGAAGAAAATAAGGAAGCTACAAAAAACTATAGGGAAGCCATTTTTCCAGGACAAAGTGGAAAAAAAAAATCCTGTAAGATGAAGAATTTTGTCCTTGTGGTTTGAACTCCCATTTGCACAACCCAGGTATTGGAAGTTGAGAGGTGGGCAGCTAGCACAGGCCATGCACTCTCTTCTTCTCCACCTGGCTGCAGATAACTCAGTTTTTCTGCTGTTAGGGCGCTTATGTTCCCAAATACCTTCCGCAAGCTTTTGTGCTGCTCAAACAGAAAGAAGGAAAAAATCCAGGGTGACTTAAATGACAGATCTGGGTTGCCTGGTTCTCACCAAAGATCCTGTCGTGCGATGTCTCACATGTTCCTGATGAAAACGTTGTTTTTCTTAAAGCTGCCCCGGTCTCCTGGCACATGGGACTTGTCACCACCAGCATGAGATGCCTGATCCCTGCGGGGGTATCGCTCCTGCCCAGCCTCCCTGGCCCCGCCGGCTGGACACAGCTCGGGGTGGCTGGAGCTGGAGCTGAGTCCCCGCTGTCCCCTCTCCTTCCTGCACAAGGGGACATGTCCGAGGAGACACCACAAGGAAAACAGGCCCTTTCCTGGTCAGAATGAGAACGGTCTCCTGCACTGCAGAGCCCAGAATTCTGTTTAAAAACATAATCATGAAATAGGTTTTTATGAATCTGCAGATAGTCCAGAAATTAAGCCCCTTCCAAAAATTTCTAATGATTTGATGAAAAAGTACAACATTCTTTTGCATTCCTTCAGCACTTGCTGTATATTTGTTGAGCAGAATTAAAGGTGAGCTATGCTAAACTCTCCAGCCCTATAAATTATAAGGGGTGGAGAACAGCCTTTGACCACCGGCAGCGCGGAGAGGGAGATGGACTTGTCCTGAGCAGTTGCACATTTCACCCAGGGAGCAAAGGACCCTTCCTGAGCCTGCTCCAGCTCCACGCCTGCAGCAACCCACATGGGAACAGGGGAGCCAGGAGCTGGGGGCTTATTGCAGAGCCCAGACCCGCAGCTGCGGAGGAAGGACCTTGCCTGCTCTGGACACCTTCCACAGCACTTTGTGTTTAGGGACCTTGCTTTGATAACTTTTTACTTGTTTTTCCTTTCCACTTTTTTTCCCCCAGCTACGCTTCTGTCAAATCCCAGTTTCCACATGAAGTTTTGCACCAAACTGAGTGAAAGCGCTAAGATAATCTATTTGTAATAAAATACTTTCCCTTCACTTTAGTAAACTTAGCGCTTCCCTGTAAAAACAAACTCTTTAGTTATTCAGGTGTGACTAGTCACCATATTAAATCACCATACTACCTCCTCAGCGTAATAATACATTTATTTAAAATTTCATTTTAGAATCACTCTTGTTTTGCTGACATTTAATTTTGCACAGGAGTAACACTATCATAAAAGAGCCCAGGTGCAAAAATATTACATTTTTAGTAACGATGTACTGTCCATTACTACTAAGAACTAGAAAAACTATCAATGTTGCTCAAAATTGACTGGAATTACTAAGCTTAAACATTTAAGAGGAATCATTTAAGAGCTATGTTGCCGTATAAATGCCCATGTACCTCCCCTATACTTGGCCGTTTGCCGATATACTTTTATAAGTAAAACTGTAAGCTTTTGCACAGGTAAATATATTTTAACATTTCTGCTCAAAAATTGCAAAGACAGATTTTTTTTCAGTAGAGGACAGCTTGAGGAAGAGGAGGGGCAAGTATGAGCTTCATGTTTAGTGAATGCCACTTTGACAGGTTTGTATCTATGGTTTTCAGATGATGTTTTGGCCTCCCAGATGAGGCTCAGGCTCCTCTAACAGGAGCAATTATAACTGCAGTAGCTTTCAGTTCTTCTATCTTAATTTGGTATACTAATGGCTCTTTATAATGGAACTAGAAGGATCTCAACTGTAACCCAAACCTACAGCAAGACATACTGGAATTAATCTCTTCGACCTTTGACGGTGTAGTTTATCAGCTCGGTAACTAGTAGCTAACCAGCTAGGCACCTTCTTTCACTCATGGAGAAAAGTAATCTCCAGGAAATGGGACAATGAGAAATTCCAGTGAATGATTCATGCCATTCTGATATACGTACCTATTGGTGTGCCAATATGCATGGCTGCTTCTCTCTTCATAGACCAGAACAGCAACCTAAAGGGTTTACTTAGATAAAACATCCAGCTTGAACATGGGTAATGTTTGCTCAGAAGAATCCACCCATTTGACTTTGACGTGTTTGGATCAGACCCTACAAGGGCATGTGCATGTGGAAGTAGAGTTTGCTGGGAAATTTTCAATTAAGCCCTTTTATTTGGAGAAATGCCTCTATATTGGTTTGTCCAAATTAAATCTTTTTTTGCTAGGGTAAGGGGACCATGCTGATTTTAACAGTGACTGGGAGAGATTTTTCAGTCCAAGATGAAATTTGTTATCAAGATGAAGAAAAGACCCCAACGCCAAAATAACCTTGTGGTGACCCTCTGGAGATAGGTGAGAGCTGGTCTTAACAGGCAGACATTGAGGTCACTGAGCTAATAGGTGTCATGGTGAGGGTCTTGTTCTTAATCTGGTTGTTTACACAAAACATCAGGGAGCCATGGCTTCATTCTAGCACAGACCAGACCATTTTTACAATAGAAGTTTTTATAGGGTAGAAAATGTTAATTCCCCTTTCATCACTCCTGAAGAGTATTCCAGACAGCAGACAAAAATCTGCACTAAACACCAGTAGACTTTGCTTTTTGGCTTTCTTGCAATGGCCAATATTGTCTTTGCTACACTAACAAGAGTCAGTTCACTCAGTTTTGACACCGTGAGATTTAGCCTACTCTCTCCTATTTGTTGTTTGGGCCACTACAGCAGTGTCAGAGCCCTGGCAGGAGTGCTGCAGTGTGCAAAAACAAACGAAAGGACAGCCTCTCTTCTGAAGAGCTTGTGATGGGTGAAGTTTGCTCCCAGAGCTGACATGTAGCAAGGCTGCAATGGCAGCACCACGCTGCTGTGCAACTGAAGCTTCGTTCTACAGGCAGAGATGTTTGAGGTGAGGAGGAAGAGCTGCTAAGTTTGTTCTTCTTTCATAATTTGTCCAGTAATTTGTGAAATTCTCCAGAGCTATTGCAACTCCATAGTCCTCGAGTTTCTTTCTTTCACTTGTCTCCTTTCTGCTGGTCTTTCGACACATCTGGATCTCTGAGCTTTCTCTTTATGTGAATATTGCCCTTACTTTTATTCCCCAATTTCTCTCAGAAAGTTTCTGCACATTGTTATCTGCAGCTCCAGTCTCTGCCTGTTTGCTGTTCTTTTTCTTGAGCTGCAAGTGGTTTGCATGGTGGTTTCTCCCGTCATGTTTTTATCAGGCATCCTCCAGTAACAATCCTGAATTTGCCCTTTTTCGCCCAAGATTCTGTTTACCTTCTCTATCTGGCCTGGTTCTCATGTTCTGGGACTGTTGGATTTCTCATAATTGCAAGTTTGGGGTATTTTTTTAAGGGTTGGGCTTTTATCTTACTAAGATTTATGTTTGTCTTTTCTTCATGTATTGGACTGTTCATTTTTAAAACTTTCTTTTAATCAAATGAAAGGATTTAAAAATGAGGAGGGAAAGCCCAAGAATTTAAATTCCAGTCTTTTTTCTACCACAAGGAACGAAGAATTCTTTCTATTTAAGACGGTCACAGATTTTATCATTATGACTGGTTTCCATTAACTTTGTAAGTAGAAAGACATTTACTAAAGTTGAAAGCTGTCTCTTACATGATGACAGACTTTGCCTGTTTTAATATTTTTACTGGTTAACTACCAAATCCCAAGTCTACCACTGTCTACAGCCAACATTTAGTGTTCACTACTCCTCTGGCAAGAAACGTGACTTAGAAATATATCTTCCATACTAAGCTTTTGAAAACTTATAGTATTTTGTGTTATAAAAACAATGGTTTCAACACGGGAAGGGAATTGCTACAGCAAGGCCTCCTCAAGAGAAAGAAAGAGCAGAGAAAAGGGTGCAAAGGGTCAGGCAGAGTGTGCTCTGTAGTCAGCTGCCTCGTCTATACACAAGAGAGTCTAATTAGTACTCATGCATACAATTAAAGCAGAATGAACTAGTTATATAGATTTAGAAATTGAGATCTTTTCTGTTACAAAAATTCTTCTCTGATGTCCTTCCACACTGCTTCTTCCCTCCATACCTGAGCTTCTGAAAGGCTCCAGCATTACAAAAAGTAATGGTATCGCAATACTGCAAAAAAGTCATGGTGGGGCCCATAAATCAAGCTCTACAAAATTCCCTTCAAAAAGGTACCTTGGGAGGGGAACCTCATTCCCTTCTTCTTCAAAAGAGAGAGATGCTGTGTCCGTGGGACAGGGAGGAACCCATCCAGCCTCGTCGCTATCTGGAGACACGTAGCCCTGAGCCACCGATGGCAGGCTCCCCTCCTCCTTCCCTGGCCACAAGACCCCAGGGCAGTTCTCCTAGCAAGGCTTCCTCCACCACAGCCTTCCCTTGCGTTGCACCTCAGGCTCACTCTCAAGACATGCTGGAGGCAGTCTGAAGGCCTGGGACTCGCTGCTAGGAACTAAACACATCCTCAGGCTGCTGCCTGCCATCTTGCGCTACCCTAGAGCCTCCGGGCTGAGACTGCCCACGGCCAACCGGCAGGGATGGCATCATGAGCACAGCAGAACAAGACCTCTGTGCATGGAGTCTCCTCCAAGCCAGGACTGAGAGGGCTTGGTCAAACCAAACATTATCTAACCCCTCCTGCTCTCCAGAACTGCAGTTTTGGCTTTTAATCCTGCACGCTTGCTTCTATTCGGATACAACTGTTGCTGATTTCATTCTTTGTTTATTATTGGAGAAAGCCTTCCCTATTTAATTATTAGAAACAGAGAATCCATAATACATTCTAAGCTGTGAAAACTTAATCCTGGTTAATTTTTTACTCTCTGAGAAAAGTCGTTATGACTGATCTATTCTTTCAATCAAGTACACCCATTTAGTTTATTTTTAACATTCCTTTCATTATGTTATGAGCTTCTTAAGGATAATGAAATAATTGGTTGTCTCTTTGATTGATCTTTGTTTTGAAAGGAAACTTTAATAGTGTTATTTCTAGAGCAGGCTTACAGTATAATACAATTAAAGGAAAACATGACATTAAAACACATTAAAGCACGTGTTCCAATAATTAGACCTACAATCCTAGTCAGCTGGAGGACTGTACAGGGAGGAGTTACTGTTAAAATTTATGAGGGAAGAATTCATATTTTTTTGCTTAATAAAGCAAATAAAAATATATTACTAATGACATTTATTAATAGCTGTAGCAATCTGTGAACAAGCTCCTTCCCCAGACTGCTCTGGAAAGCCATCCACATGCTACAGAGAATCCCAAATTCTATGATTTTATTTTGTAAACACTAAAACATGCCAAAAATACGGTAACTTGGGATCTAAACTCATCCCATGGAAAATATTTTGCGGTTCTTCATGCCTGGGAAATATACGTTCATCCTGGATCTTCCTTTGCTGAAGGCCCCCTGCCACCTCGCATGGTGCCGGCTCTCTCTGTTCCCCCAGGGCAAACAGCACCTCCCCAACTCCCTGTCAGCAGGACCAGCGCCTGCTCACAGAGCAGGGCATTTTCTGCATTACCTGAGCATATGTGAAAATTGAGAGCAGACAGATTGTACAGACTCCCAGGGAAATTCTGGATGGGTTCCTGCACTTCCAGACCATTTGTTTCCAAGGTATCAGGCTAAATGAAGCATAGGCACAGGGCATAAGGAGCCACCTGGGATGTTTTACAGGTTGCCAGTCTGTCTTTGGCATCTCCCAGATACACCTTTCCTACTTTGATTAGCAGTGGCATGGATCCTTTTCTGGCACAACTTTAGTGGACTTACTCTCACATCTTTCTGACCAGATTTCTTCTAAGTCTGGTTCACAGGTAAGAAAAATATCCATATATTTCCTGATTGTTAATACACACGCTCAGCCAGCATACATGAGATGGTTGTCTTAACTGAATTAAAGTGTTAAGAAGATATTATCTATGGATACAGGACACAATTCACAGCACTGTACACAAGGAGATCTTGAAAACAAATGTATGGAGGAACAATTCTACTATATTTTTGTTCTTTTCCATGCTAGCATGCCCCATGTCCCTCACCAGCTTTCCAGAAGTGAATAAGCGAATGAAATAAAAAATGAAGAGCTGCAGTTGTATATATTAAATAGAACTCATGCCAGGCATTGCAGCTCTGTTTGCTACACTTACTGTATGGATGAACATATCAAAAATAATGCTGACTACCTAAGAGCTGCCAGCTTGCCCGGAGTTTAGAAACAAGTTCTTGTTTAGAGGAATAGCTAAATATCTTTAAAATTACTTATCTTTTAATAATGCTTAATGCCCATCTCTTGCTCTTAAAAATGAATTCTATTTGCATCCTTGGTAAACTGGATGCTTCTGTACTGTAGGAATAATCACTGTTTAAAGCTTTTATTCAGCTAAGAAATAGAATCCTTAGAGCAAAGCATCACTAGCATATCAATAGAAAGAGTAGTATAGAGGAGTACTTTGACTAGCTCCAGGATCTCAGAAGTAAGAATTCTAGATTACACAACTCTCTGTGATATCACACGATGGAGGAAAGCTCAAAGACTTTGATATAATTGGGTATATCTGAAGTGTGGATGTGCATGCATGCAAATTAGAAGGGAAAAAAAAAAGAAAGAAAGAAAACAACAGAGATCCTGAACCTGGATGCAGGTGCTGTCAGCTTGAAATACAGCTGTGTTCCTCTGCTGATGACTAGGACATAAATGAAATAGTGTGGGCCAGCTACACTAGACTGTACAGGCAGGCACCACCTGTCCCACAAAGAATTTAAACAGAATTGGTCAGAAAAGCCTTTCATCCTCAGACAATGACATCGCAAAGTGTTTTAGGACACTGACATAAGGGCAAGGCGGAAGCATTGGTGTCAGGTATTTTCTAAGATGTACTTTCTTTCCCATCTTCTTTAACCTGGTTTCTTAGTAACATGGCTGACATCCCAGATAATCAAAATATTCATGGATTTTTTTTGTCCAGTTACAGTTGCATTCAATTTAAATATTTGGGGTTTGGCAGGGAAGGGCGGAAGGGCGGAAATTTTTCACTTCTTTGAATCCTAGACCCGATAATCTTTTCTTCATTTAAGATCAGTGAGATCACTTACAGACTGTTAGGTTGGTTGGACCTGTGCTGGACAAACAGCCTGCCCTCTGACTCAGAGGACAGGAGAAGCAGGTCTGGGCACACAGGGATGCTCTGTGTGGAAGGGAGGGTGCTGTGGTGGCTATTCCCAAATGCTGAGCTGGTTTCCCACAGAACCAAGCTGGATCACCCAATGGGTGCTACATGGCAGAAACATTCATTTTTCATTCTGTGTGATCCCAGCATCTTTATACTGTGTATGGCCCAATCCTCAGATGAGGTACAATGACGTTGTAGCTCTTTTTTTATATCAGATAAGGATTCAGTAATGATAAGACACTTTTTAGCATCCACCCACGCATGGTGCTAACAACGGGAAACCACACCAGCAGTTAAGCAGTGTCTTGCAGAATGATTTGGCAACTTAAGAGGGAAAGTGAAGAATCTAAGTGAACAGAGGAGATCTAGGTAATGCCCTGTACTTTTCCAAACTGGAATCATGGGTTTAAAATTTCTGTTCCTGAGAAGTTGGGCTGCTGGTCGAAGCTGGACAGCATTACATCTGCAGTGAGGATGGGACCTTCCATTCTTATCAGAGAGGCATCCAGGCTGCAGGTACAGCTAACGAGCAGCTCAGGCCTGGAACTATCTGGACTTCTGAGCTCATGCTAGACAAGGATACTGTCCTTGTTTTTCAGAATGCTTATAAGCCTGCATTAGTAAACACAGATGATGGCAATTAAGCCTTTGGGAGAATCTTGGCACATTGGGACTGACCGCTTTTCTGATTGAGAACTGAGATAGGAGGAGAAACCTTTATCCCCTGGCTGAACAAGAACATCTTGAATCTGTTTATGTGTATATGAAAAAAATTAATTAAACCTCTATGGGATGGATTCCTCAAGGATGATAAACACTCAGCTGGCTTTAGAATCCTGTACAAAAAATATGGGTTAACCTGGTGAGCTTTTTGACTCGAGATGAATTTGAAGGGCAAGGCTACGGGGCACATGTAGTGAAATGTCCTCGCAAGGAGAGATCACTTGTCTTCCATGCACAGAGCTGGTACTAAGCCACTTGGGTTTATTTTGCCCACTTGGGTGCTTTTCACTTTGTGTTACTAATAAAGCCAACAAATATTACCCCCCTCCTGCTTTTATTTAATGTCCCAGAGGTCACAGCCCAATCTCTGCCAGGATGAGTAAGGATCCTGGCTCAGTGGCAGATAAGCCTCAGAGCTTCAGTTTAAGGAGCATGAGTAGGAAAAACATAGAGATCAAAGACTGGTTTTTCTGGGAGTGGGGCAGGGGAAGGTGAGCCCGACCTCGCCTCTGAAACAGGTGATAGCTGAATGTAAAAGTGCTCTGATTTAATCTGCGAGAACTGCCAAGTCAGAGGCCAAACCGAGCCTCCTGCTCAGTTCAGTGCCCCATCCAGGCCCCTGGAGCTTGGGAGCTGAGGAAGGAGCCACAGCTCAGTGAGACAAGAAGCTGCTCAAACCTTGGGCTAAAAAAATGATTCGTACTTTCTCTCTCATCCCACCATTCCCTATACAGCAAGATGCTGATGATAGCTATCTCCCAGAGGCTGGATTCAAATCCCTTTCCCCAGAGAGATCTGAACCTGCATCTCCCACATCTTGGCTGAGTGCCTTAAATATTTGTTAAAGGATCTGGATATCCTCCTCAGTGTTGTAAACCTAGGCCAAAAATAGTTTCCAGCTGCAAATATATGACTAATTTGACCTGGGACTACTTTTCGGGGGCAAATAATTTATTCACAGAAGAAAAATAATTGCCCTCCCCTGTGAAGAAGATAGAAGGGAAGAGGCTATGCTGCTACAGGAAATGAGCCATGGGATCTCATAGACAAAGTTAGGACTCTACACTAATATGCACAACCTTTTCCTAAGCTACAGTTTGAAAAATCTGGAGTTCTTCTCCTCATCTCCTCTTGCATATAGGTCTATCATCACTTATATGCCGTTTTCCAGGATGTCTCAAAGTCACTAGCATATTATCAGAAAACCAGTGTGAGGTAATGATTATATACATTTCATAGCTGTAACCCCAGAGAGACCGTGCAGGTAGATGTCACAAATACACAATGCCTTTCCAGAAAAACAAACAAACAAAAAATCAAATTATTTGACTTCCTACTCCTGTGTATCACAACAACAACAGTTTCTGTGAGGGGAGGGGGACGGAGCTTGAACTACCAGCTCGGAATATCTTATACCAATTTCTCAGTGTGTTTCTGTTATATCAGTGCGTTAGTAGCTTCATACCATTAATGAGAAGTTTGCAAACCACTTTGTTCTGTGTAACTTCATGTTCTGTGTAACTTCAATGGGTAGAAGTACTGGTTCTAGGTTTTAAAAAGCATTTAAAGTTAGGCTCCTAGGATCATATTTAGACTTATAAATAAATAATCCAATTTTCACATGTGCTATGTTCAGCAGCTTCTCATAGCGTATGTGGTTGCAGCTGCAAGACCAACATTTTTGTAAATCAGGATACTTACTCAGGGACTTGAACACAGGCTTGAGATGAGGATTTGCAAAGGGAGCTAGGTGCCCAGTTTCTATTGAGAAAAGATTTAGGAGTTTCATGAGCATAACTTTTAGGTGTCCATTAGGAAAATCTCAGCTTTGCTGTAAATGCCTGTGGATTCCTTAGATTTCATTCATTTGGCAGCCAAGCACCTAGTCCTGTTGTATGATCCGAAAGAAATTTGCAGAGTTCTGTATAACTTATGTAGTCTTTCTTTGGAAAATAAATAAATCATTCAAATGGAAATACTCAAATAGCTGGGCACATGTCCAGATACAGTATGCCTAGCTTAGTGGCAAAAAAGTTACAGCACACATCCTGTATTGTCGAGGACACTGAATGTTTTGGCTGCCTTAATAGAAAAACAATAATTCAATCATGTATTACGAAGGAATTTCCTGGAGAAGTTTGGCCCCACTCAATCATCCTATTAGATTTTTCCTTAATGTGGAAGAACAGCACATTAAATTCATTACATACATTAGACCAGTTACATTTATTTCCAGATGGGTTTCCATAAAGTGCTTGAAATGCCTAAAAAAAGACATTTTGAAGATGCCTTTATGTGTAACCCATATAGCATAATAACGACCTTGCAGTCTGACACCACTGTATGCTCAATAATTCTTTCTCACAGTGGAAGGACACATTTAACACAACTAGCTGTAAGTATTTTATAAATCAATAATAATAGACCCACAGGGCTAGGATCATTGTTTTATTTTGCTGGCAGGGGCCCACAGGACTTGGACATTATGCAAAGACGAGAGAGGATGTGTGAGGAGATAGTTATGCTAATATACACCATTTACCCCCTCCCTCTCTCCTCTCTGGAATAACTGTCTTAACATTACACGTGTTGATGTATCCTCAGCAGTTCCAAATTACCTACACCTGTTGGCTCTGGCACATTTAATAAATACCCAATTAAACATCACAGCTAAAACCCCTTTCCTTAAAGGTTCTTAAAGTTCAGAATCTTGCTTATTGGTAAAGACTGTCCTATGTTGCCCGACTTTCTCCCAGCAGCAAACCCACAACTGTCAACAAGTTCTCAGCATTCACAGGGTATGTTTTAATTTCTCAGGGTCTTTTAGATGTTCCCACCTTACAGTCACCTTCATCTCATGAACCCACTGTGTGTCCTGCTGCCTCTCTCTGGCTTGGTGACCTGTGCCCAGATGTGGCTGGCTAGCCAAAGGACCGGTGGTACCTTTGCACTGGGGTCCCGCGCCAGAAGAAGAAGAGCATTTTGTGTGCCTGCAGGTGTTCATCTAACAAAGCAGCAGGTTATTAACATGCACCCGCCCTTCCTTCCTCATCCCCTGTGCTCAGACCCAAGCCCACCCTGTGACCACCCCATGCCACCCGTGCCCCTCCAGGGTTGTCCATGCCCACCAAGCACTGCAACACAAGTCTCATCGGGCAGCTTCTCCGTACCAGAATCAGGGATCAGCTCTGTTCCTCACTCATCACCTGCATTTCAACCATCTCGCACTCCCACACCCAGGAATTTTTAAATAGAAATAGTCCATGTGTTTTTTCAGCTCTTTTCCATTTCATTCAGACCAGATCCTTGCAAAGGTTATCATCTTGATGGCAACCTCCCTCCTGCTTGACACTGCTCTGAAGAACCCATGGAGGTTTCTGAGCAATACTAACACAACAGTGTACGTGCCGAATGCTGCTCTCTGAGCTGCACAATCAGCACTGTGACAAGTTAGCTGACACCACCAGGCTTAGGGAGCATCTCCCACGAAACTTCCTGATTATTGATTTGTTTGCACTGCCAGGTCGTACTGCTGTAACCCTCTCTCCCCAGGGACAGCAGAACTGCCTCTCCAGAGCGCAGATTAGCTTATCATGGGAGGTTGGAGCATGCTGTTCTGGTGTCCAGCACCTGCTCTGGTAATAGCATTGCACACTGCACATGTGCAACGATGGGCTGGCATATTATTTCAATAAAAAAAAAAATCAGCCCTGAACTGAAATTGTGTAAAACTGCATGTAGACTAGGCTTCAAAAATACTCGTTACTGTAGTAACACTGGAAACTTAGCTAAAGCACTTCTTTTTTGGTTTTATGCTTTTGCAGATACATAGTGCCAGACTGAACCAGAGCAGGACACAGCTATGATCCTGAAACATCATGGAGCAGCATGCCACACTCAGCTAAATGGGGTGTGTGCTGTTTGGGTGCTGGTTCACCTATACTCCTTTTCTGTCAGGAGAACCAGAAATGTGGAAGTTTCATAGCAGAAGTCTTAACTGATGCAGATAGGGATAAGCATTAATTGCACAGCTCCCATTCACATACCAAGTGACTGCAAGCTGTCATTTCAACTGTACTTAGTGCTGGGAAAGGCTTACTGTTCTTGGATCTGTCACAAAAACATTTCAGGTTGTTACAATGCCTCTGTCTGAAAAGAGGCAGAAGGCTCCAGTATTTCAGCAGTGCCAGTGCAAACAGTTTCTTAATCACCTACCCTGGCGTTTCTCATAATGATACCTCTGGACCCTGCTTTGCACTCCAGAACACATATGCTATCGCGTATTTCAAAAAGATCTACATTTTGTGCACATGTAATTATACCTAATTTGCATTCATGCATGTAATACAGGTATCACTTTCCTAAGTCTACAAGATTTCTAACTTTACTGGCACACATGTATGTGCTCTGCATGCTTAGAAATGATATGTATAAGATGCGTGTGCCAATGTTTTTCAGGAAGGAATCTGAGTTGGGTAATAACTGGAAGACAAGCCAGGAGTTGCGATCTATGCCCGCGAAGCACCGCTACGCGCGCTGGGGTGGTGTGCGGTGCTCCTTCCAGGGACGGCAGCTGGAGCAGGCAGGCTGCTCGCTGCAGTCCTGCGGCTCTCCCGCACGCCCACGGCTTTTGGGAAGGTCCCCTGGGTGTCCCTTTGCACACTGCTGGTGTGATTTGCTTGTAATATAATTTAACTTGTGTTTGGACTGCTTCTGGAGGCTTAGAAAATGTTAAAAACATACGTATTTGTAAAAAAGCTGTTTTGCCTGATGTGTTGGAATATCGTGAAGTGCCTGTAGTGAGTTTTCTCTAGTCAAACTGAAGCTTTTCCCTCTTAATTTCTGCCAGGTTTTCCATAGTCCCAAAGGGGTAAAGTCCTCATCTATCAGTTCCAAATTGCTAGAACCGTAAGGCCGAGAATATCATGCTTATTGAAAGCTTAGAACTATAAATGGAGGCTCTATTTATAATACATTGCTATTCGGTCTCCTGCTGTGCTGAATCCAGTGTCCCTGCTCTTAAAGCCGTAGGTCCTTTGTTCTGCACTGATGGAAACAGTTTCATACAATTTCAGATGTCCCACCGGGATGTTCATTGTAGTTGTTACATTAATCATTCTTTCCTCTGAACTTACTATGTCCCTAATTCTAGATACATGCTTGTAGTCATCCTCCATCTGTAAATTTGTAAGTTCCTAATTTTCCTCACCTTACTGAAGTCAGAACCCTCCCTTCCTCATCATTTATGATATCCAAAGTAAAAATAAGAAATTAAAGATAAGGGTTCAACTGGATATTGCCTTATGAAGTTTTCTGTATAGCAGCTAACATACTGTTTATAAAAAGTGGGGAAAACCTGATAAAAAAAAGTGAAATCATTATTATGTCAAAACTAGGTAATAAATTGTTGCAGTTGCTACAGGGAAACTCTGTACATTTTTCTACCTCGTACGTTTTCCAACCTTATTTTTCTCCCTAACTAATAATACATTGCTGGAGAGCATAGCCTCTCTAAATAAAGCTCCACAGACATACAGAGATTATAGACTGCATCCTGATTTCCCGTATGTTAAAGAAATACAGTATCATGCCAATTACTTCAGGGGGAATGACTCTGGATTTATACCACTGTATCTGAGATCATAATTTGACTCCTTGTGAGTAATTGAGGTCATGTGTCTTCCTTTTTAACTTCACCACTGTAATGCCTACGCCTCATGCTGGAGGGTGAGTAGCTTGAACCATCCCAGATGACTGAGTCATGAACATTTTTTCTAGATGAATACATGAGAGTTTATATGAGAGCAAGTAATTGCTCTTCATATGTGCCTGGGATATTATTTCATTAAGCAAACTACTCCCTGTTCATGCAGAAGCCCTAAAGATCAAGCAGCTGCTGGTGCCAAATTAAGTTTTCCTTGGGGTTAGAGCACAAAGTCAAAACTCTTGGGTCCTTTTTCATTAACTTTCTCAATTTGTGACTTTAGACAAACTCCCTAGGATCTCTGTGCATCAGTTACCGTTCTATAAAGTGGAGCTAAAGCTTACTTTATGGGGGAAAGGAGATGTGAAAGTTAAGCAGTAGGGCCAAATTCCGTTCTCTTACTCGTACTGGAACAGTTCCTTACTCTGTGCTCCTTAACTGCTTGGCTCCATGACATCACTGAGGGAAGCCGGACTTGGTGTAAGTTTGTATGTTTACCACCGGCTCTCAGAGGTGGTAAAACACTCGTATTCTCCGATGAAAGTTACCCTATAAACACAAAGAGTTTCTGTGACTCAGGTTCACTCTTTGTTTGGTTACAGATCCAACATTTTACTTCCCTGGCTTATGAGGCAGCTTGTTATTGCAATGTTCCTACCTCCTAACACTTACCCGAAAAGAAATCACTTCTGCTCTCATATTCAGGGCACAGCAATCTATTTAAACTTTCCTTTCAACATGAAGGAAATCATTAAAGCCAACCTCAATCCCTCTCCCCAACGAGGGACTGCTCTCTTCCTACACTGCACCTTCACACGAAAAGCCTATCACTTGTCTTTACCTTTGCTTTTCTTCCTTGGGAAGGACCTTAGATTTTGAGACTGAAGACACCTCTCTAAAGCCACAAGCAGCTTGAGAGAGCAAGGACATGGGAAAAACGAAAGTTCCCCTCTCCATGGAAAGAGATTTAATACGCCTGAAGAAGAGATCTAACACTGCAGACTGAGACTTTCGTACCGTTTTTCTTAAGTAGCACCCTTAAGCATAAAATCACTGTATTGAGGGAAAGCAGGGCATTATCAGTTATATTTATACCATCAAATCTGAGAATATATTATATTCATTACATGCATGTGTATGTGGCTATATAACCCATCAGGCTCTAGAGGTCTATTTTGTTAAGTTTTCTCCCTATGGTAGTAACTTGTCCTTCCTTTATGTAATACTTAAGCTATAGTAATCAAGGTTAGTGATGGAAAACTGTATTTTCCAGCTCCCACAGCTGTCCAGGTAGAAGGTTGCATTTGCAGCAATGGGATCAAACCGAACAGCACTGAGCCCCAGCAGACACACACCCAGCACCCTCCGCACACACACACCATGGACACTTCTTACCTTGCCTTCATGCACAAGCCTCGGGGTCCAGAGCCACCAAAACCAGATGCGTTCCAGAGATCTATTAGTGCACACACTAAAGAGAATATTTATGACACCACAAAAATTTAAGTGTGGTCTCTGCAAGTGGGAGGAGAAACTGCTCTCTCCAAAAGCTTTTGGCCACGGGATTTCCCTATCTTGCCAGCCTCCATGCGTCCCCCTGAAGCTGTGGGTTTGGTGGGAAGGCCTCCGATAATCGTCTGGCATCTCTTACAATGCTCATAACAAGAGCTGGTGAGAACTCCTTACATAGTATCGTATGTATTCAGGTTTCCACAGGATAAAGCAATGCTTCCAGGAAAGCAGGGAGTGCATGCAGTCAGCACTAAGGCGTTCGGGAATTCTTCTGCCAGGCAGTATGCAAAGCAGTGGGGAAGGAAGGATCCTGCCAATGTCTCTTGGAAAGCTCTGGCCAGCTCCTTCCCTCTTTGCTTTCTTGTTAGGAAAATTCATCTTTACTAATCTAATATGTGGTGTGATCTTGAAATGAGGCTGATGAAAATAAGATTTAAAGTTGATATTAAATATCCTTTTTCAGACTGATAAATGGCTTTCTGGCAATATGCTGCTTTACAGAATGGTCACCTTTTCCCCTAGCTTGAGCAAAAGCCAAACTGAGTCTCTGTGAAATCAAAATGATCTCTGTCCCAGAGTTTACATCTTCAGCTGAAAACAAGGGATCAGATTTGCTGCCTCGGGCTGAGTGGCTTCTTACTCTGCAAGTAATCCTATTAAAACCAATGGGACTACTTGCGGAGTTGAAGGATGTGTTGGCACGGCGTAAGGGTTGTTGGCTTTGGTTCCAAACATCCATTCACAATGTTTACTTCTGTATTAAAAAGCTTCTAACACCTACGGTCACTGCAATGTAGTGGGACTGAGGTGCAATGACTCTCTCAGGCTAGATGGAGAAATACAGAGGCTGGAATGATGGGGCAGTTCTGACCAAAATAGCATTGTGTCTTTGTGTCTTCTGGTTGTTTTTTTTTTCTTCTGATTTTATTTTATTTTATTTTATTTTATTTTATTTTATTTTATTTTATTTTAATTTTTGGCTTTTGTTCCTCCCTCCAGCCCCATTCCCAGTCACACTGTGACACTGGCAAAGTCAGCTGTGCTTCAGTGGTTAACCTGTCTTAAAAACTTAAAAAGAAAGTAGCTTTTCCACTAGCAGAGGAAAAGGACAGACCCCATATGCATGGTCTTGCTGCATTTTTTCCTGAGCAAAGTCAGCTGATTAACTGAAGTACCCGCCCTGTGTATCCTCCCTGCTGCTACATGTAGGTACTTCCTTCAATCCCCATGACAATAATATAGCTCTGCATGTAATGTCATTTCCCACGGCATTAATATGGCTCTGCATGTACGGAAATAGGAGGCGAAAAGGAGCTGTGCAGAAGACCTCCTTGTGTTATCCTCTAGCTTTCACTAAAACTGGTTGGAAATTTCAGAGAGGAAAATTTTCCACTGGCAAAATGCCAGACTGATTAAATCAAAACGAACCTCCCAGCAGAAATCAGACAAGTTTCTCAGGTTTCTGATGAGCTCAGTGGGCTGGTAGGCTGCTGCAGGGCCTGGTTACTGGGAGAGCCTCAGCTCAGTCCCGTTAGATCCATGGCTCCGTTAGATAACTGGGAGTTAGTCACTGCTATCTTTGTCTGGGTATGTCACTGCAAGTAATTCATCAGGATGATGTAATCCACACCAGACCAGTCTCCTGGGCTGGGTGAGGATACTCTAAGGTCATGCTCAGCTCCTCTAGAGCCTGTGGTGTCGCTCAGGAACCCCAGAGCTCAGCAGTCCTTTGCTGCTGAAAAGAACTGATCCATCCTGAACAACACCCCACCCCAAACTGGTTCACAACAGGAAGATACACACTCCGAAAATTACACACAAAACACTTCAAGGAGGCAAGGAGGACTTCAAAGGCAATGATTTTGGGTTGCCTGTAGCAACTTAATTCCATCTTGAGCATAAAATCAGTTCTCCATCCCTCTAACCGACTGGTCCCACTCTTCCCTCTCCTCCCAGACTGTGTCCAGTCTTCAAGCCCTCCTAGGCTTCCTACATAGGGACAGTTTCCAAGCTCGTCTTGTCCCAGGTTCTCCCCTCCCCATAAAAACCCAGTCTCACCCAAATCCTCATGCCAGCTCTTCCCTTCTTGCCCCAGTTCCTGCCCCCTGTGTTCACGTTCACTCACCTCTCCTCATTTGCCTACCTGGGTGCCAGCAGGGCAGAGATGATGGCAAGCCCAAGAAAGACAGGGTCTTTATTTCAGTTTTGGTGAGTGGTCTGGTCCCAGCCCACAGCAACTAGGGGCAGCAAGGAAAACACAAATCCGCTGCCCAGCTCCCCAGCATTTGAGGCTGACGTATAAATGACTTGGGGACCCCTGGT
The DNA here is from genome assembly GCA_013399115.1 of Anseranas semipalmata. Classification (NCBI taxonomy): domain Eukaryota; kingdom Metazoa; phylum Chordata; class Aves; order Anseriformes; family Anseranatidae; genus Anseranas; species Anseranas semipalmata. Next base: position 55,899 of record VXAA01005202.1, read on the forward strand.
TACCTAAAGGGGATAAATCTTGGAAGGGTCCAGCTGTTAATTTCTAGAAGTCTCTACTGAGTATATATGATTTCTCTTTCAATTTTCTTTCTTGAAAATAGATTAATAATTCCCCCCCCCCCCCTTTTTTCAGCTTGAGGCAGAAATCTAACAGAAATTTTCAGCCTGAATGATGAAAGTTTAGTGAAGCTGCACAGAATGGGAAATAGGAGCTTCTTCTGGGAAGCGCTGAGCAACCTTGACATGGGGTGGGACTCTCGCGCAGTGCAGGGTGATCTGGCAGAGCATTCAGCAGAGCACTCCGCCGGTCGGGCAGGTGAGTGATGCCAGAGCACTGCATTTAGTGTGTAAATGTGTATGATCCGGCCTGATACCTCAGGCAAGCAAGGCTGATTCCTTATTTCATGACGTTTTCTATACGATTTTTCCAGGAGCTCCTTCACTTTCCCTTTCTTGCCATCAAACCCCCGTCTCATCCAAATCTTGATGTCTTCTCTCTTCCCTCCCTGGTGCCTCATTTCATCTCCTCCTATCAGATCACCTCCTTTCTTGTCAGTAGGATGCCAGCAGAGCAGAGCAAGAATATCACAGAAAAGGATCTTTTCATCCTTTCATCTCTGTTACCTCCTTCATCGCAAGCCTTCAGACACAGACCTGCCTCTCACTTGATGTCTACGCAAGTGTCCAATGCAGTGGAATTGATCTAGACAGAATTGATCTTTAATGATCTGGCAGCTACTTTGTTTTTACCACTTTTTAAAATTTATAAGACATGGGATCAATCTTTCATCCCCGAGAAAATAAGCAGATCTATAGAAGCAGATTTATAGAAAAGATAGGTAAAGGGGGTGGTGATTAGCTGGTCCTTAGCAGCAGCTCCCGGAAAACAGAGGAGGTGCTTGGCACCCACCTCTGGGGACCCCAGCACAGGAGCCCTGGCTGCCTGACGTGCTCCGGCTCCACGCTGGTCTTGGTGTTTCCATGCTGATCTTGACGTGGTGTCATCGCTCACAAAGTTTCTTCCCCTCCATGCCAAGGCCTCTTCCCCTATGAGAAGTTGTCTGGCACCACAGGGAGACACTTTTATGAGTGTGTTCCTCTGCATTTATAGACAAGGTGACAGGCATGCTGTGCTGATTTAGGAAAATGAGCTAACAAGTTCTCATAAACAATATTAATAAGTAAAATAGTATTTCATTTTCTCCAAATTAGGAAGGCTTTTGTTTTGCTCTCATAAAAATCTGTTGGTCCTCTGAAATGGATCAGTAGTGACATCCAGTGGCCACGAACTGAGACAGCTGTAATAATTTTGGGTTGTAACAGAGTGATCTGGATTTAATACCAGTTAGAAGTATCGTGAAAGTGTTCTGTATGCAAAAAACTGCATACAGTTTTCATAAGTACCGCTGTCCAGGGAGTGAAGAAAAACAACATATTCACCCAAACCATCTTCTCAAGGGCTAGTGCAACAATTTCTTTTCTTTGGAACCCTTGCTCTGCTCTGACCCCCATAATGAAGTATGCTTACCCTGTTTGGGCTGGCCTTTGCAAGTAGCTTTATGCACTCTACAAGGTATTTTGAAGTGAGTTGAAGTAAAGGTCTTATGGAAGAACTTGGATTGCCTATGCAGGTTGCCTACTTGCTTTTATCAGTTTTCTCAAAAGGCTTTGTGACTCTCGCATGGTTTCTATATATTTGTTTGGCTTCTGACAATGCTGTCTGAACAAAGGGGCTGTCTTCACTACGCCGAGTTTTACAGATGTCAAGGTTTGTGTATGAAGGGGTAAGAGAACTGCCAATAATGTTGTTTTTTGTTAGGAGAATGTGTATGAAATACATTTTCTCAACACAGACACTGATTAAAACTTTGATAGCATTATTTTCAGAGTTTTAGACATGGACATGAGATCTAGGTAGTCCAAGTCCAGCTTTGCAGTCCTACATTATGAGTGATTTTTTCTTTTCTTATCGTGTTATCATGGTGTTCCAACCTACAATGTGCTAAATACAGCAAAGCACATACTTCAAGCGTCCCTGACCTTGAGCGAGCACACCCAGGAGCGCTTTCTTGGATCGGAGCCACACCACCTCACTTCTTGCCGATCCAGGATTTCAGAGTGACTCGGTTGCTGATCGAGAGCATGCACCAGGCCACCGACTCGTGAATCAGCTGTTTTGTGTGATTCAGGGAATTTGGAAAACAGCTTGCTTCTCTTTCTCAGCATGTTAGAAAAATACCTACCAGCCTAGCATGCAGCCAGGAAAACAGCACATCATCAGCCATGCACAGAATACTTTTTACTTACTAACCGTGAAATGGGAAATTCTCAACTCTCCCTAAAGAGACAATACGCCTTTCTTAACTAAAGTGCTGACGCTGTGACTCTATAAAGTAAATCCTCAGTAAAATAGTTTCTCACTTGCAATTTAAGAAGTTAAATTTACAGGCCCTCTGACAGCCTTCTGCCTCTTGCTGAATTCTAATCTGAACTGACTGCTGTGGTTCAGTTCAGGGTTCAGACAGATAATCAAGTTACTGTTGGTTAAAGAGTCACTGTGTGTTCGTCGAGGCTGGAGGCTCAACCACATGCATACTTCCAGACCCTCACAAACGTACTGCAAAAATGCATTATCTTAAATCTTTTTTGCTGACATTTCAATGAACACATTTTTCCTCAAATATGTGACAGGCCAAGAGCATCTGGCTCCACTGATGCTTAGTAAGTAACTCATTACACTGCAGGAACTCACTCATTTTTGAGCCCTGAGCTTTGGGAATGCTCTTGCCTGTTTTATGATGCTGGTGTACTTGACTTGCACTTAAGCTAGGGTATTACGCTTAGGTGCTTGAGCAACAAAGTTTGCAGAGATCCAAACCTTTAATCCATAGCTATGGGAAGTGTTGGGGTAAAAGCCCTGCTCATTACTCATTGTTCACATTTAGAATATGGATGCTTTGAGGGGAGACAAAATGTACAGTCTAAAAACTTACATACTGAAACTAAAAAGCAGAGGCAAATATGCCAGCCTTTCAGATCCTCCTGATACTTCATCTGAGATAGCAACCTAATAAAACATTGTACTTGTCTGTTTAGTGTGGGTGCTTAAGGACATTATGATGACTGACACTTCTAGCATGTGACCTTTTGTTTTGAGATTATAAGGATGGCTCTCATTTCTCCCCTTCTCCCATTTCCTGTAATGCTTGTTTGCTTGCTTAGTAATGCTTAGGTCTCTTTTGGGATTAAAAGATGTTAAGGCTACAAATAAGACACAGATGGCAGCAAGCTCATATTTAATAGTAAAGCACCAAATGCTTACAATTATTTTTACTAAGCTAGTACTTAGTCATATGGTAGATCATTCATATTAATTTCTAACTGAGATAGGTATCCTCAGAAAATCATGACTCTTCTCCTTTCAGAAAAAAATGGGATGATTTCCTAATTAATCGTAAATATTATATCAAAGGAACTTCCAATATTGCAGTAATAAAATTACCATCTCTCTCCTAATGTGCTGAACAGAACAAGAAGTTCATCGTTATCTAGAAGTCTGATTCCTGCTAAGGAAACAGAAGTTATTAGGCAGTGACTGTCTCCATAGATACCCTGAGCTGCTACGTGAGCCATTACCTGGGTACCCTACAGCAACGGGATTTGAAACATCCTATGAGCCAGGAGAAAGTTAACAGATTGCCACTAACAGATGTCAGGTTTGTCCATAACATCTGAGAAAAATATCAGGCTGCAAGGGAGGAGTTAAAAGTGGAAAGCTTTATGTAATTTGTGCCAGGTTGAGTGGCAGAACAGGTTGGTTGAATGGAAGGAAGAAGGAAAAAGAGAGCAAGACTGGTCTCTAGCAGAGTCTTTATGAGTGTAAATATAGCAGGGGCTAATTGTCCTGTCCTGTAGAAAGTAACAGGATTAAACTTGGCTGAATACAGTGCAAATAGTAAGATTTGCTTTCTTGGAGGTTTGAGAGTTTGTAGGTTTGGCAGTTCACTAAGAAATAAAACCGGGAAAGGGGTGGTTGGATCATCATCATCATCATCATCATTGTCATCTTCTTCTTCCTCCTCCTCTCCTTCTTCTTCTTCTTCTTCTTCTTCTTCTTCTTCTTCTTCTTTATTAATATTTTAAATCTCTGGCAGGGATAGTCCTTAGGTGACCCAGATACAGAAGAGGTGCAGAGGTTGGACTCTGACTGAAAAGAAAAAAGTGGCGGACTGTTGCACAGTGTTGCATAGTCTCGGAGTGTGACATATTTCTGCTTGGGTGCCTCAGTCTTTCTTCAAGCCTTGTGGGGAAGAATCACTACAGCTACCTGCTGCTTGGAGATACAAGGCATATAGATTTAGTCCTTACTACATGTGGAAGATGGAATGATTTTTTTTTTTTTTTTTTTGTATGGCCTGCTGTTGGCTGTATCTCCATCTTTTAAGTTTTTTGATTCCTGTAGCAAGAAATAAATGTGGAACCCCTTGAGCTTCCTGGAAGATAAGTCTTGTTGGAGGAAAATATGAGTTTTCTTTCATTCTTGACAATACAAATAAAAATAAAAATTAATACACTCTATAGTATTGCCCAGTTCCACTGACAAGACCAGCTTGTGTTGAGCACAGTGGGAGCAATAAGAATGTATTACTGTCTGGTGTCACGTAGGCACTTGGAGGGCAAGTACCAGGCCAAAGTAGGGGCAACTGTTAGCAATACAATTTCCCTGGTAAGGCTTGAGTTCAACCTTTGCCTCTCGCTCCTATATCTATCACCCGTAAAAGGAGAAGCAATACCTGAACTGCTTTTTTGTTTGTCTATTTGTTTGTTTGTTGTTAGTTTTTCCCTACAGGACTTCTTCATCCCTGTGCTGGAAAGATCTGTAGCTTTACACACTGGAAATCCAAATAGTGTGTAACGGTATACCTTGAGCAGAAAACGCAGCACTGACCCTAAGTCTGTCTTGTAGCCCACATGCTGGTTTTAACTGGATCTCTCACAGGCTCTTCTGAATGCAGAAAGGTGTAACATTTGCTGGCTATCATTTATTTTATTTCACTTATCCTCTCAGGACCTCTGTCATAGAAAACAGTTCATTATCTACAGGTTAGGCAACTCAACTGTGTGGTGGGAAATGTACTCATGCTCTTCAAAAAATGTTAAGAAATGTGGATTTTGCTCCTTGGTGAAAGATGCAGTTGCATCATTAGCCATAGATGAAAAAAGGCATCTGATGCTGCATAGTTTTATGCATGAGGTCAAGCTTTCTTGTGCTGATTCAGTATGGTCTCAATCTGGGGGGGGGAAAAAGGAAGGTGCCAAAAGACCCCTTCATTGTAATAACTGCTTGAATTTGTCTATACAGCTACAAAGCTTTCCTGTTCATATCAATAAGTAGTACTGAAACTGTGCATTTAGACAAGATATAATGGCAGATTATTGCCTGTGAAGGAATTGCACTTAGGTTTTCCAGTATTCCTCTGTTGCTAGATTTAATATCACATTACAGGATGCCTGAGTGAACAAACCTTGGCAAGATGCAATGATCTAGTATTCTTTACTGTTCTGCTTTGCATTCCAGCTTGCAGATGCTGATCTGTTTCGGCTGGCTTTGCATCTTTCAGCACTCAGGAAGAGCTAAGTTTTAGAGCCCGATGTCCTGGAAGGACTGTGAGGATGAAGGTCTATATTTTTTCTCTGCAAGCCAAGACTACTCCTGAATCTCCAGAAGAAACTACATAAAGTATCCAATATTTCTATTGCACTGGTTAGTCAGTGAGGCTTTTAATGTCACAGGATGCCGAAGGGATGCAACTGTGAGTCTCTGTTGTTCATTACTGAGGTGCTTAAGTAATGCCCTGGAATATATTCCAGGATTAGTGAAAGAAAGAAAGAGAGAGAGAGAGAGAGAGAGAGAGAGAAAGAATAGAGAAAATAAAACCACACACACACACACACACACAAAAACTATCTGTAATAAGAGAAGATAGAGGGCTCCCTCCATTTTTACTTACATGAAAATGTATTTTCTTGTGACCATCCCCAATGTGCTTTTTCATCCACTCAGTTCTCTTAGCGTACAGTATCACTTTAGCAATGGCCTGTTCGGATCTACGTGTCCAGCAAATCATTGTCAGTTACTCATTGGCATCTTTATTACATTTACAAATAACAGACTCTAGTTATCAAGTTCTCCTCCTGCTGCTTCATCACTGTGCGCAAGAACATACACACTGTCTGTCAGACCAACTCAGGACTCAATTAATTTCCTGAGATCAGCTAATGAGCAAACAGGTGCCAGCTAGAACAGGATGAACCAAGGCAATGCCAAAAACAGTCAGTCTTGTTCTCAAATAAAAATGAGAAAAAACAAATGCATGAAATTCATTGAGCATGAAATCTTCAGATGATAAGAATCAGCTACTGCAAATTCTCACCATTCATCAGGGATTGTGGACTAGTGAAGCACTTAGTACTACATCAGTGGTATTGCTGAAACTACTGCCAGTCAGGTCCCATGTGTAAGCAGTGCGCTACAGAAAGGAGATGTGCCTGCATGAAGATAAGCACTCCTCAGAAAAGCTGTGAATCTGACCTCTTAATAGCTAGCAAGAATCACATTTATATTGTTTACCAAAACCCAGTATTTCTAAATGCTTCTCTACTAGAAAAGGGTGCTTCGTGTTGTCAGTAAATGGGATAATAGGAAGTGTGAAAGATGAGTCACCAAGCCACAGGGGAAGAAAATGCAGTGCGAGCAACCGCAGCACCCTCACTTGGCCCTGTGGTCCTTGATAGAGTATAATGTAGTTTCCTGTAGCAGCGGTCCGCAACGAGAGCTGTATTCAGCTCGCTAGTGTGGATGAAGGTTAAGGATATTTATTCTAGCTGTCTCAGATGTGCCCACATGACCTTCATTAACAAGTTATCTAAACAGCCTGTAATTTTAGTAAGTACGTTTATCAGGTGTGACTTTAAGGCTTGAAGAGCTAAGCCCCATCATCTCAAGGGATTCAGGTAACAACATTCCTACTGAAGAAGGGAAGCAACTCAGCTGGGTCTGACGTGAGAGTTAGGGCAGGAGTCCTGGCATGGCTGTCCAATGGGACTGTCCTTTCTTGCCATGTTTGATATCCAAATAGTATTGAAATACTGTATCTGAATGTCGGGATGGGGCAGATTCATGGCAAAATGACCCTGAAAACCAAGTAAGTTGAGCCCGGGTGCAGAGTAACACAGGAACAAAATGCTGAGCCAGAACGATGAGCAGGGACGGAAGACAGGGCTGTGCTGCTAAATTCTGACTGCAACCTATTTCTGTAGATAATGCTTGTGTCAAAATAAACAAAACAACAACAACAACAAAACACACACAAAAACCAAAATGCAAACCAACATCTATGATACTATCAATACGGCTACTCAAAGTTGAAAGTAGGGGAAGCAGAAGGGAAAAGTCAATGGTGTGTGGCAGAGTAGCAATAACTTTTTAAAAATCTTTCTTCATTGCTTCTGTGACCTCCTCTTTTACCTAAAGTTAACCCCGTGCATGCTCTTAAAGGCATGTATCTTTTGTCAGGTGAACTGTCTCTGCCAGTAAATGCATCTTTCCAATAAAAGATGCTAAAAACAAAGTTACTGTAGGAAGAGTCATGCTGCTGAGAGTGGCTGTAGGAAGAAAAGAAGAACTTGACCTCATGGAACAGTAATACTTTCACTGTTCTGAGTGGGTTTCACAATTAACTTGGCATATACTTTGAAAATGTCCTTGACAGTGCCCTTTTAACCAATGAGAAAGCAGGCAAGCTCATGTTACAGCATCAGATATGCTGAGCAACTGGTGTGGAGGAAGTATTAATGCCCACAAATCTCCTGTATAAAATCAAACACAGACAATTACCTTGACTAAGAACCTATGGTGTAACAGGCTTTATCTAGCTGCTCTTTGGCATGAGTCCTAAACAGACCTTGCAGCTGGTCCTAAATTTTGAGTTACTTCCTCCTCCCTCACATACTTCGTTGCTAGCTGTACCCATTACATTAAGCATTTACATAGCTGCTGATGGCTGCCCTCTTCCCAGAGATACAAATTGCCATCCACAGGCTCTCTCCCAGGCTTTCCCAGTAAAACAGCCAAGGGTCTAAGAGAAGGGGGGAAGACAGTCCTGCAGGAGAACTTCCTAGATGATTGCCATCCAGAACAGAGCTGTAATCAGCTGAAGAAATCTGTGCTCCCTTCCTAATAGAAGGGAAAGAGAAGAACACCCCAAATGTAATGCTTTGAGGAGGCTGATACCAGCTCTCCCACCCCAGGGAATTCTGTAGCACCAGGACTCACCTCTTTGCATATCCGCAAAAGAACTCTGGTCTGCCTTGAAGAGATTTAGCATGGGGCAGAGCTCACTCCTTTTACTTGTCCTGGCCTTCACTGATATCCTGTTCTTGACAAGACCTGTTGTCAAAACCGTACTCATTTTTTTCCTGCCATCCTTCTTACCACGTAATTTAAACATGTTTATCTGTGGCTGTCTCTTCCCCTGCCTTTGACATCCTTTGTGCCTAAGCTCCTCCAGAGAACGTGCGGGGGTGTGTGTGTGTATTAACAGAGTGGGTAAAGGATGAATACATTCTCATGCTCCCTGGGCTGTGCTCCCTCCAAATCAGATCATTTCTGCATGGTACAAACAGTATTGCCAGCCTGTGATTTAAGCATTTAAGCTAATGAAAGAAAGATTAGCATCTCAGAAATCTCTTAACAAACTCAGGTGTTTCTTCTTGTTTGCTTGTTTGTTGTTTTTGTTTGTTTTTAAACCAGTATGTGTGTTTATATATTATTAATGAAATCCAAGACTTGGGCGGTATATGCCTGTGTTACTCCTACATCACTCCTGTGTACTGCAGTATATAAATTATTCCTATTATTGGCCCTTGCTGACTGTCTCTTGAGAAGGTAACAATACAAGGGAAGAGCTTTCTGCTCCTTGAAGAAATGAAGCTTCTACGTTGAACACGGGGCTGAGCTTAGCCTGCTCTCTGCTTGGTTTAGCTGTCTGAAATCTGCACTCCCCCTGAAAACTGCTTTGCCTTCTATAGGGCTGAGAAGCCAGGGGAAAGTGACAGGACTACCCTTAGATAACAAAGAAAAATGCCAGGTATGAGGAGCTCTGGAAATGCCAGCCTTAACTAAGTCTTTACATTGGACTCAGCAGACGGTGAAACTCTTGGGAAACAATAAGGAAGGACAGGCATGCAAGAAAAAAAATAAAATATGCTGCTTCATTTCTCAGAAAAACTGTTATCTCCCTTCCTGCTCCTCCTACAGAAGCAGCCATTTCTGATCCCTGAGATAAAACCAACTGTTTTTAGTTGTTCCTCCTCCCTTCACCAAGCTCTGCTCCCGCTGCAGCTCCTCCGCCGCAGTCTCTGTGCTCACAGGCAGTGGGAGCTTGGCGAGGTGCCTTCCAGCTCCCTCCTCCTCCTCACCACCTTACCTGCTCACTCTGACTCCCCAGACCCACTCCTGAGCACAATGTGCCTGGACAGCCTCTGGTTTTCTACCCATTTTCCACTGATTGTGTGAAGTCTGTTTGGGGGCTCTTTGGCCACAATCTGCTCAAGTTTTCCTCATTAATTCTATCATATTCCCTTATCCTTTACTCCTCCTGAGAGAAGAGGAAGTTCTTACAGGTTAATTTTCCAGACCAGCTGCATGTCAATAAATAATTATGCAATATTTAGTGGATATTTACTTAGTGCAAAGGAAAAAAGTCTGCAGTAATCTATGGAAAAACAAAGCAGGGATATCTTTTCATGCCTTGACAATGGAGCTCTGTTGGGTGACTAGCTCATAGCAGCATCTGCAGTGGAAGCAGTTAATATTTGTATTTAAAAACACATGAACGTGAGACTAAGGTAGAACATCTAAAAATAACTGTTCTTAATGTTGCTAGGGAGACCTTTATTATAGCCGCTGTACGTGATGTGCATTGATTACATTCCACGTAGGTAACATTTCTCACTCAGACTAGTAGAAGCTGATGATTCACCCACTCTTACGAGATGGTGTGCAGAAGCATGCAGGTCGTGGCAGAGAGGAGGTTTACTTGGGTTTCCAACTCTTAAAAAATGAAATGTGCAGTTTTAGTACTTTATTAACAACTTCTTGCCCTTGCAGATATCTCTTGTTTAACACATTCTGCCTTTTCTAAATCAAAAGTGCTTAGGATTCTAGTAATTGGGGTGATAAATGTAGCAATCCTATCATAAAAATATGGGCTACAATTCATATGGTTGGCAAGGCATGTATCTAGAGTTCTCTGTTAAATCTGAGTAGTTTCAACACATTACATTTAAATAAAAAATATATTGACTACCTTAAAGATTTTATTTGTCTTTGAGCCTAGTTGATTAGGCCACAGTACTGAAGGCAGAAAATGTATTGCTTGTGTTCTTGCAGTAATATGGACTGCTTTTAAAAAATACTGTTGAGAAAATGCTGATCAAAAGCTGTTAAGTCAAAATCCAGGAAAAAAAATAGTTTTCATTACCATATTCTAAGCTTTACCCATTCCAATAAAAATAACAGTAGATGGAAATGTAGCCCTCATAGAACTTCAGTTTCTGTTTTATATCACAGTTTTCATCTTCCTGACTTTTTTTTTAGTATTGACTTGGATTAAATAACCTTGTATAGATGACAAATTTTTGCAGAAATTATTCAGGAAGCCAAGCTTCTTTAGGGCTTATTTCATAGAAGTTTTAAATTTCATATTGAAAATATTTACTTGAGTTTTCCATTTGTTAGACCGACAGCTCAATAAGTAAATTCAAATAGAAGTGTATAATGCTGCATTTCAGGCAGCTGTGGTTTTAGAGCCAAGCTTCTAAAATCACTGGAATAACTGAAAAGTTGTAGGTTGGTAGTGGGAGGAATTTATAAATAATTTGCTGAGATACTGAGGACAGCAGACAAGTTCCTCACTTCGTTCAGCCTTCAGACCAGGATTCTGCCTTCTCACTCAGTACACTCTTCTAAACATCACTGAGTGCCCAGAAAAAAAAAACAATGGAAGTTGAACAGAATGAAAACTGTATGAATATACATGAGTTTTGCCTTCTGGCTTACTGAAGCTACAAGAACACAGTCTGCCCTAAAATGGGAAAATTATTCTTCAGTTAAGAGTTATTTGATTTTTTTTTCTGTCAGCAGTTTGAAAGTGAACATGAAGAACAAGGATTTAAATCACACCTCTGCCAGAGGTTTTTATCTACTATTTTTACTGATAATCCAAACATTAGAGGAAAAAAAAATCCCCAAATAATATTTTTTGTAATTATTTTTGATACCTTCCTTGTCCAGGCAGTTCATTTAGCCCATTCCTCTAAAGTCTTATACACTACCTCAGTGTACAAGGGTAAGGCTAGGTAACATAGCTTTCCAAGGGGCAAAATGTTTGTGAAGCTACAAGTTGCTTCTGTCCTTCTAAATGACATTTTTCAGGGTGAAACATGAGGTAATGTTTATAGGTGCATTCAAATTTGGCTTGAGTTTGCCTTGCCTTGAACAGATTCCGAACAGAAGCAGCACAGACAGTGTAGTATGAAAACAGACTACTAAATAAGCTTTAACAGGATGAAGACAGGAATAGTAGCATTATGCCTTCTCAGCAGAAATGTATTACTAATGGTACTTACATAGATTTCAGTAATATAGCTATTTGTCTTATATAGCTGAGCAGAGTAATTTATGTTATTACAAATATGTAGCTGGGGCTGCCTGCATTGCAGTTAGGTTTGGAACAATTATTGTCATTAAACCTAGTCTTAAGGCCATATCCCTAAGGCAAGCTTTTTGAGTTTGTGCAAAAATATTTTGTGATAAAACTACCTGCTTAACAGTTGGTCAAGTGAGTCCTCATGCTCTATCTTTTCGTTCTTTGAATCTAGAAAAATCAATGCAGGCACAGGAAGCCTGTTGTAAAACCCTGTTAGTAGGGAAGAACAGAAAAGAGACTATGTGAATTGATGTTTCTGTTTACCTTTCTCTAGCTTGCTGCCAATACAAAGCAAAAGCCAACCTACTGCTCCATGCTCAAATGGCCTTGAGTTTGTGTAAGGAAATGAAGTGAAATGGCCATCTTCCAGCTCTGCTGTGGGAACTGAGGAAACTGTTTCTTTACTTAGTGCTTGTCAGACTTATCTCTAAAATGGATATTTTTTTTGTCTCCAAAAATTTGTTTACATCAGTGCCTGGTCCAGCAGGCAGGTGATGTTGACTTCCCGCAATGAGTTCTTTTCATTTTAAACTATTAAGTTGGGTGGATGGGGGGACCAAACAGGAGAGGAAATGAAAGGATCTCTTCAGGTGTTTGTGAGACGTTCTGCTCCACAAACACCTCCATGTGTGTTTAGATGGACAACTTTTATGTAGAGCCAGTGAGACTGCCCATGCGGATGCTACAACACTGAGAGGGCTGTGGAGTCTGCCAGTAGACAGGCATGCCTGCAGCGGCTTCCCCCGCTAACGGCAGTAAGGGCTAATAACAGCCTCAGCTCCACGCCAAGATGGCAGATGCACAGACATGTGTTCGGGCCTGACCTCACGGCGATAGGAGCGATAACCTCCAGCAGTGAGGCAGCTTCTCGTGGTGGCCTGGTTTGGCCAAGCTTAGCCAGAGGCTGTGGGACAGAGCAGGCGGCCTGCCCCGGCCCAGCCGCCCACCAGCCCTAGGCATAACCAACCACCTGCGGACACTTCCAATGAAGGGCAAATGAGGCATAAAGCCTCACAGGGACCCTCATCTCAAAAGTTATGTTCATCCCTGATGGGTGCATTACCTCTTTTGCCATTGAGCCCTTCCACAGATTCAAAATCGCTTTTTAATGCAGTTTGTTGAGGCCTCTACATCAGCCAGAGGCTGATTTGGACTAATCCAGGAAGAGAGCCAAGTATTAAAAAAAAAAAAAAACAAAAAAAACCTCTGAGGTTGTGGAACATCTAAAATGTATTGATCATGGTGTAATTACACTCAAAATGTATTAGAGGAAGTAGCTAAAACAATCTCCTCTCAGAGAGAGATGATGTGGGAGCATGCAAGAGGGCCTCAGGGAGGCTGAGGGAGGCTGACTGGAATTCTTATGAGGGATGGTGAATCTGATTCAGAAAATGTAAAGAAAAGTTTCCTGAGTGAGCACTAAATGACAAATGTGGTAATAAATATCTCAAACTTTTCACTTGCTAAAGATTTAGAAAGCTAGCATTCACATGCATACCAAAAGTCAGTGAAGCAGATGAAGCAAGCGGCAGCATACATGTGACAAATCTCACTTGCATCTTTGAATTAAAAAGCAGTTCCTGGACTTAAGATGTAACGGCAGGCTGGAAATACAGGAAATCTTCAGTTTGCCTTGGATAGTGGTAATATAAAAAGATTGAATTTGTTACATTTACATTTAAAATGGCTTTTTTTTTTTTTTTTTAATCTTGGATAAGTTATCTCAGAGCTGCAGTTACTAAGTGGAGGATCTTGTTCTGTGACATAATAAAAAACCGGGTCTGGTGAGATAGTAGCAGAATCCCTAATTAAGAGACAGGATACTCTAAGCTTGAACATGAGCCTCTTGAAGTAAGTATCCAAAGCACCTTTACATCCAAAACGTTAAGCTCTTGATTAAACAAGCATAAAGTACTTTTGATGATAATTAAAGATGAGCTTCAGTCAAAATACTGGTTTTGTGTTTGGGCCAAATTAAACCTTGAATTCAAACTCTCACTATCTTTTTGTTTTGACCGTTGTGATCCAAACTGTTTCGGCGCTAAGCCATTATTAATAACCAACTCAAGTGCTTTACTTGTTGCACACAAGATTGCAAAGCTGTTCATAAACAATCAAAGTATCCCTGTTGTAAGACAGTTCATATTAGATGGGTAAATTAAGACATGAAATTAAAAGCCTCTTTTTTTCAGAAGTGAATGTTAATTTGGGGTATCCACATCTTTGGGCAGTCAACAGAGGTTTTTTTCCTCCCGTGGCACACAGTCATCACAATTCCAAAGAAAACTCATCAGTTTCTTATTAGCACTGAAAATGGAGGTTTAGGCTTCTGAGATAGGGCCCATCCCTCCTTCCAAAAGAAGCATTTAAAATCCATTCAAATCCCAAAAATGTTGGCCTAGTTTCCTTTTCTGAATTCACTCAGTGAGTCAGTTCTAGCATAGAAATAAAGTCCCCTAAAATTCTCAGTCACCACCGTAAAAAATAACTAAAAGTTGGTAAAGTGGGGAGAGGAGGAACTTAGCTCTTGATGTAGAAATGTACTGGAGGGATTTAGAAATGAATACAGATTCAGAGGAGATGGACCATCCTCCGTGCAGAGAAGGGGCTCAGAAGGGACATGACAGATGAGTTTCTCCAGGTGAGTTAAACAGAGAAGCCTTCCAGGGGACCAGCTGGAGGTGGGGTGAGCCCCTTCTGGGAGCAGACTCATATTGCAATCTCCCTCTTCAAAAGGCAGAACTAAAACCAGAAAAGAAAAGAAAAAAAAAAGGAATTTAGATGGCATCAAAGTAAATTTCCCATGCTTTAAAGCTTCAGTGTTTTAACGAGGTTCACTCCAATAAAATGTAGGATCACCCGATAAGTAAATGACCTTGTGCTTGGCAGAGTTCAGAACAAGAACTGCAGGCAGTCCTGATCGCTGTATTTCTTTTCCTTTAATTTCACAGATCTCCAGAACAGGACCAGACCAGCTGCTCTCTAGTAGCCTGTCTGAAATGGTAGAAGCCTGAGGAAACAACACACCACAGCAGTCTGTCACCAGTGTAACTTCCAGCAATCTTTGTATTTAATAGCCCTCAGTGGATTTTTTTTTCCTCATGAATTTACCTAATCACTTTCTAAATCTTGTTTCATGCAGTACCATGAGAATGATAATCTAATTTTGGTCACTAAGACATGTAATACAAAAACAATAGGAGGCCCAGGAAAGAATGAAATCATTTTGCCAACAGATATTACAAAAGCAGGCAACGATTACAGCAACGACTACTGATGAAGAAAATTACTAAAACCAGTCATTACAAAATAACCTGGCATTTCCTGCTTTGGAAAAGAATCTGTTATTTAGACTACTTCGCAGTTTTGAAAAAATCCCCACCTGTAATCCCTTTTCTAAGCTCATGATAAGGGTATTTATCTCTTCAGTGCCACAATGGGAGCTTTAAAGTGTGCCTTTTCCACTGGTCATACTGTCTAGGGTTAACTGAAAATGCTTCTAAACTTATCTTCACCCATAGACTCTTGGATCAGTCACTAATGGGATGAATAAAGACAAATGTTCCCAGGGTGCCACTACTCTTTGCTTAAACATGAGAAATTTGCTTTCTGTAAATTTATGCTACTTGTTCTCTACTAAATTACCAACTTCTACATATTTTGCAATCTTTGTCCACTATTACTCTTGTAATCTCTTGCAAAATGTTGAAAATTGGTTTTAAAGTTCTACACTTACAGCTTTATTTTCCTAAAATATGATTTACAAAATAAAAGAATATACCTGGGCTTTTCTGAGTATTTTTCTTGTTTAGATATAGATGAAATATCCCTTTTAATAAATTCTCCCCTAGTATGTTTTAAAATAATCAAATATACATACAGGGTCAAACTTTTGCATGTCTGGCACCCTATTTAATTTACAGCTGTGCAAAGAGCAAGCAGGTGAGTATATTCTACACAGTTGTACAAAGCTCTGTGTAACCATGGTGGAAATTGGTCAGATTGCATATACCTATTTATCTACACTTCCAGAAAATTCAAACAGGAACTTTTAAACTGAAGCCAAAGTCGAATATGCCTAGAGGCCCTTTCTAGATGGTATGAAGATGAATCTTTTTTTCCCTTTTATCTGACAAACATTTTTCTTTTCTCTCGACTTATTTCAATCCTACTTAATGTTATATAACATTTTGCATGCCCTTTTTGTACTCATGTTAACATTATTTGCTGCTATTTCCCTTTATTCTTTCATTGTCATTGAAAATGCTGAAACACACCCGATTCTTGCTTCATAAGGTGTCTCCGAGATTACACAGCTCCTATTGAAAACGTTCCTGGGAGACAAGAAAAGCAATTACTGAGCTGAACATTTCAGAGACTCTTAAGCCACCATCAGGTGCAAAAAATGTGCCAAATTTTCTCTTCTGCTTGTTTAACAGAGGAAAACACTCAATTGAGACATCTGCAACACAACTTTTTTTATTTTTTTCTGTTGTTCCTCCTGACCCAAAACCAAGTCTGCTATTGCCTTTCTGAATATATTATTCCTTATCTGAAAACTCATTTAGTTGCATATCCAAAAACTTTCTGTTCTTAGTGCATATGCCTGTATTAGCCATGGTAAAGGCTCGTTACAGAGCAGTTCAAATTTTGTACTAATGACCTCTCTGGTATTTCTATAGAAATGCTCTGTTAAACACCCAGGCATTTCAACTTTCAGTCACAAGACCTATAAAAAATTCATACTCTGAATCTCTAGTTTCAAACCACAGCTCTGCATCACTAAGAGGTTTTCAATCCCCCCACCCCACACAAATTACGAAGGAAGGCAGAGGGGAGAGAGCTTTTATCTTCCTGGCGTTTACATTTCACATTTTCTTCTCCTCCTGTTTCCATTTTTAAGTAGCTCCGGAGGTTGGCAAAAAAACAGCGTGATCCTGGATTTTCTGATATTCAGATATATTACCTAAGAACCTTTTCAGCTAGATGACTAAATAAAAACAGGTGGAAAAAAAAACCACAACCTTTATCATTTAAGTAACTTTTGATAGTTTTTTTTTTTTATTTGAAGCACGTTTGTGTTTTCCAAGAAAAATATGGTTATTGTACGCGACACTTCTGTGAAACACGTTTGAACACGATGGTCTTTCGCGTTACTCCGCCGAGACGTTCGAAACGGGTCCGGGGAGCCTCCACACGCGCCCTCCCCGCGCCCCGCCTCACGTCACGCTTCTTCCTCCTGCCCTTTCTCGTCGCTCTTCACGCGACCTGTACAAACCCCGCCCTGGCTCCTCAGCCGGGCTGCCTCCGGGGACGCCGAGCACCGTCCCTCTCCCCTCGCTACCAGACGCCCCTGGCGTCGCACCCCTCCCT
>VXAA01005202.1:73455-94245 GCA_013399115.1 Anseranas semipalmata
GCCGGCCGCCGCCGCCGCAGCTCTCGCCGCGGGCCCGGAGCCCAGCGCCAAGCCGCCGCCGCCGCAGCAGCAGCAGCAGCAGGCAGAGCCCGCTCCGGATCTGTCCTCCCGCGAGGAGACGTGCCACTTCCTCAATGCCATCTTCCTCTTCCTCTTCAGGGAGCTCAGGGACACGGCCCTGGTCAGGAACTGGGTCACGAAGAAGATCAAGGTGGAGTTCGAGGAGCTGCTCCAGACCAAGATGACGGGGAAGGTGCTGGAGGGGCTCAGCCTCAGGGACGTCTATCTCGGCAACGTCCTGCCCATCTTCAAAGCTGTCAAGCTCATCCGGCCCGTGGTCTGCAACGAAGAGGGCTGCCCCGAGGAGCTGAGCTTTGAGGTAGACCTGGAGTACAATGGCGGCTTCCACTTGGCCATTGATGCCGACCTGGTCTTTGGCAAGTCGGCATACCTCTTCGTCAAGATCTCCCGGGTGATGGGGAAGCTGAAGCTGGTCTTCACGCGCCTGCCCTTCACTCACTGGTACTTCTCTTTTATGGATGACCCTGTGATACACTTCGAAGTAAAGTCTCAGTTTGAAGGGAGGCCCATGCCTCAGCTCACCTCCATCATTGTGAACCAGTTCAAGAAAGTTATCAAGCGCAAGCACACCTTGCCCAGTTATAAAATCAGGTAAGAGAGGTCCTGTGTCTGGAACATTACTCTGGGAGCAGTGCATTAGAGTTGGTGTTATGTTCTTAATTGACCAAAAGAGGCTTCTGTTGGTATTTTTGCAGTTGGGGCACTTGTACTTTGCTTGTTGATATCAAATGCTTTTCATGAAGGTAAGCAGTTTTCCATTTACAACAGGTGAAATAACCTCCCTTTGCACAGCGAGGTTGTGACGTGCCCCAGAGCACATATAACTAATTGGTGGAAATAATAGGTTTCAGAAACTCTTGGATCCCGTCAGGTGTCCAACAACAGGACCTTGATCTTCCTCCTTGGGAGAGGTAAAAGGATGGCTCAGTGGTGTGTGGGTTAGGGGTATCCTTCTGTCACTGGTGAGCTGCCTAGGCAAGGCTTGTGACTTATGCTTGTCTAGAGAGACAAGGATTTTGTTACTTAACGTGAGGCAGGAATAACTTCACTCTGTAGGGAATATTTTCGGAATCACGTGATAGATGGTGTCCTCTTCTTTTCCGGTTTGCTTAATTTCTTCAATAACTTTGGGGAAATCCAAAAATTGATAAGAGATGTATTACTACTATTGTGGTAAAGCTTTGGGGGACTTGTTTTTTTCTTTTTCTTTTTTTTTTTTTTGGAAGCTTGCATGTTTTATAAAGATACACACTGCAGCACAGATTTCGTAATATATTGCATATAATGCTACGTTCAGTGATATTTCTGTAGCAGAAGCTGCAAGTGGCATCTTCTTTACTTAATTCCACCTTGATTTTTTGATCTAAAAAAACATTGAATGTCTTGCCTCTGTTAAGGTACAATGTTCCCCTTCACTCAGGTGTCTTAACACTCCTAGGATACCATGTTTCCTTTCTCTCTGGTTTATTCTTTGTAGGTTTTGTTATGTGTTAATTAAAGATTTTTGTTTTGTTTATCACATTCTTTTCCAATAAGCCTTTTCTCTGGAGTTCCTCAGACATGAGTAACTGAAAATGCCTGTTTGAATTTTGAAGTGTAATTAGCAGTGACATAATTTGTGAAGCCTTTTCAGCTGGTTCTTCTGCAATCTAGTTTAGAAGAGCTCTCATGAAAGTGGATGTGTAAAATATCCAGGACTTGGAAAGCCCCGAAAGGGCAGCAAGTAGTTTCTTAAAGTAATGTGTTGGTCCCTCCAGATTTTGAGGTACTGAATTACTCTCTGGAAGGCCCTGGGCAGCAGTGAAACTGTCAAGGGCAAGTTTGCTTCTATTCTTTTACTGTTTTGGGAAGGGACTGAGGCAGCTCACTGTGGAAAAGAACCCGAAGGAGAGGCTGGGATAGCACAATCCCAGTGACAAGTGAGCATTCTCAGCATACCTAGAAAGAGCAAGCAGAGCAAATGAGCATTACGCTCTCTAGACAAGTTTCTAGCCTGTTTGTGGAAGCCGTGATGACGTGCTCTTCCCCTTCAGCAGCTGGAGAAAGACATCTTCATTCTTCCTCTGGGAGATGCACCTGGACAGTAGGGTTCTCTCTTCATTTGGTTAGAGGTACTGAATTTTCCACGTGTTTCTCAAACTTTCTGCACCATTAGGCGTGTGTGAGCCACTGACATGTTAAAGAGACTGGAGGGGAAAAAAGGAAAGAAGCAGAGCTCAGTGTTTGGGCCAGAAATGAGTAGAAGTGTATGAGGGCAGAAGGTAACTGACACTGAGAACAATATGGGAAGCATAAATTATTAGAGCTAAGACAAGTTAGAGAACATTTTAAAATAACTGTTAAGTTGTCAGGAGCTGGGGATTTGGGAATCCTGGAGAGGAAAACAGTGTCACAGCTGTTTTTCACACCAGACAGTAGACTTGTTGTACAGGGTGGCAGGTGTTCAGTTAAGCAGTGTCCAACCTTGTGTTTGGTGCTTGTGACCTTTACATTTTATACCATGTTCTGAACATGTAATTCTGACTCACTGTGTTGTGAACAGGGAAGGCAGGAGACTAAGCTTAATGCCTGTTCATGAAATTATCTTAAGTAAGGAAGATTAAGCAGTTAGGACACCAATGACCCAGAACTTTGCCTTTGATATTTTCTAGTGGGACTGCAGACCCCTTCATGGGGAACTTTAGGCTCGTTATCCGTGAACCCTTTGGCTGTCCACAGGCACCCAAGGTTTTGTGGAACATATTCTTCGGCAGCATGCTTCAGATGAGTTCATTTAGCTGGATCCCTAGACAGCAGAAGTTAGCAACAGCCAAGCAGTGATGATGCACTCTTACATGATGGCATAGATGAGAATTGAGGCATTATGGTTTATGTGGTATGGAGAATTGATTTGGAAAGTTCCCTGTTGATAAGATGCAAAACCTAGTTTTTTTAATAGATTTTTTTTTTTTAAGAATACATTGGTTTGGGGTTATGATGGTTTAAGGCCATGTTAATATATTCCTTAGCAAAGAATGTGTAGGAAGAAGTCAGGACAGTTTCACAACTGCTTAATAACCTGTTACCTTACTTAAAATTTAACAATTTCTCATGTACAGGGCATATTGTTATCCTCTCCCCATTTGTTTTTCCTATGGCCTATACACCTCTTGTTTAAGTACTTAGTAAGTGTTTGCTTCCGTGTGTAGTTCAAAACCTCTTGCTCAAGTAACTCTGTAAATAAATCTTTGAATAGCAGTAATTACAACCTTGTAAACAAAAGCACTTGGAGTGCAGGGAGTTCTCTTACCAGCTGGTTAAAGGGATTTGTTATCCAGCTAGTTTTCAGATTGAAGTCCACGAAGGAGTTTTAACTTTTTTTCAGATGCTAAGTAGTGTTAAAATTTAAAATATGCAATTCTTATTGTCATTTGTATTAGGCAACTTTTAGAGGGTTATTGGTAATGAATGGCGTGAGAACTTCTGTCAGTAGCTGATTTTTGAACATCCTGTAATTGAGTTTGTGTTAAACACATCCCTCCTCTTACGTTATTGAACTTTAAATATTTTATTAGAAGTATGCGTGTGTTTTGTCTTCACACATATACTGTGTGTCGACAGACAAGCTGCTACAGCCACACTTCTGTACTTTTTTCCAGATATGTGCCAAATTTTAGGCAGCAAAACAGTGATTAGCAAGGTCGTCATCTTCTGTATCATTGCTGAGAGTGACTTTGTGCATTGTACATGGCCAGGTTGAATGTGGCAGAAGACATCTTGCATTCCTCATCCAGTCTAAGCCTCTATAGGGGAGGCAAGGTAGACTAGTAAGTGCATTTTAGAATTCACCTTGCATACTATGTACAAGTTTCTCCATAAAAGCAATTGTCAACTAATTGAAAAAGGAGGGATGCACTTTGGCTAAACAAATAAGTAGTAATTTGTGTTTTATTCTAATAGTGTGTAATCACTTTTCTTTGGCTCTTGAAGAAACGTTTCTATCTGGTAAACACTCGTTTTGAAGCAATTGTCATTCAGTGGCAGAGCAGCTATCTCATATAGTAGAAACTGGTTATATTTCTGGAAGCAAGACTGCTGGTAAAATTCAGTGAATAATAGATTTTTCTCTTTTTTTGTCATTGTTGATTACGTTTTGTGCAATTCAGTTGGAAGTTGCAAGAATTAATACTGTTCCATAGCTAACTTTGATGTTAATGCATTTGTTGCTTTGTTATAGAAGTACAAACAGCATGCTTTTCAGAAAAACGTGGTTTGTCAAACAAGTGTCTCATTCAAATGTGGGAAAGCTCTAAAATGACATGTTATTTCTTTCTCTTCCAAGATGCGTGAGTTCTGGAGCACTCTTCAGAAATTAAATAACTGAGAGTCAAGTTTTTTTTTCTTTGTAACTAACCCTAACTTCAGTAAGGTAATGAAGAGTTTTGGGTGTCATTTATTTGGCTCTGCAAACTCTATAACATTATTTTGACTTAGATTAACTGTATAAATTGTACTTTTTTTTGTTGTTGTTGTTCTAAGACAAGTTGGCAAGTGTGTGGAGCGTGAGAGTGGGTATGGAGAGGCTTCACTTCCCTGTTGTTTCTCCGGGATGCTAACTACTGGTGTTCTGCCACTTACCCACCAGCTGGGTCTCGCTTTCCCAAAATCTCTGCTACTGGCACTCTCAGGATCCAGACTCAGTCAGCTGTGCTCGCCCACGCAGCTTGACCTGACACTGGATTTGTTGTGTAGGTTTCTTTTGTTAGAGCATGATGCTAATTATCAGCACACAATGGAGTTTATCTTGCAGACTGAATCCAAACTTTCATTTTTCATAGTATGTACTCAAACAGTTCTTTAGAAGTAGTTCCATAGACATTTTCTATATTGGTTTTAACTTTCTATATCATGTCCTTTTAGTAGTAGGATAGTGATTAACACTAGGCTGTAGTTACTAGCATTGCCATAGCATCTTTAATACTTAGAGCAAAGTAGCAAGGACTGTTTCAAGCGCCTGGCTTTGTGCCTGCTTTTGCTGTTGCAGGTGTCACAGGTTCATCTCTTAGCTCTCTAATGAGTTACACCTTGCTCATTGACCTGCTTATTGGTGGCAACCTTTATACCCCCTGCTAATGTCAGGTGTATAGGTATACTAATTACACCATATTCTCTAGACTATTCTCAAGTCAGCTGTAGTTTTCCTGTTTTGAACAGGTTCAGATATCTTACTGTAGATTTCAGAGAGCTTTGATTTTTTTTTTTTTGCACACTCTCTAGATAACCAAAATACACTTTTCCATAATGAAGATCCAAAGTCCTCTCTGTACATGTAGTTCTTCCTCCCCCTTTACATGCAATCTAGTAATCTATTAATACTTGTAACCTAGTCTCCCTCTGAAACTTCATTTCCCATTATTTCCCCATCAGTGATAATCAAAACTGACAGCTGCTGTTTATTGTTTTTTTTCTTTTCCCCCTAAGTTTAAGGTCTTGCAAGTTCATCCATTTAGATTCTAAGCAGCTTAGGTGCTGCCAGAGCAGTGAGGGAGTTCTGTGTATTTTAAGAACACTTGGTTTCTCAGTTCATTGCAGTAAAAAAAAAAAAAATCTGCATGGATATTAGCCTGCTTGAGAAACTATATTTTGCTTTATTTTAATGCATGTTATCAGACTGGAATAACTTTCTTTTCTTTAGAATTAATCCCACGAAGGATTACTGTAACATTTTTATATCAGGTATTAATTAGATAAACTCCTGAAGTTCCTTCCAACATGAATTATCCTTTGAACTGATCACTGCAATATAGTGAGTTGCATTAAATAGTGTTATGCTTATTTGGAAGCTGAGGCTATATTGAATTTCTCTGGGAAGAACCATTAGACAAGCCTATTTTAATTTACTGGTACAGAATGCAATTTGAGGGTTACACAGCAGTTTCTTATTTTTGGCAAAATTTAGGCTGAGAAGTAATGCAAGTGGCTATTGATTATGAAGTGTTTCTTATAATAGAAATGACTTCATAATTTGGTAACAGAGATATTGGAAAAAGTATTCAATTAAAAAAAAAATATATATATATATATAATTCATATGATGAGGTTAATCTAACCAGAAATACTCATAGAGATTAGGATTGTGAGCACTTCTGTCAAAATCAGCTATCGGTAGAGATACGTACTTTCCCTACTTTGCGGAAGCGGAGGAGGAGGATGTGGAGGTTCTTTTCCCGAGCGGATTCCTACCAGAGGTGGTATGAACCCCTCGTACCGGTTAGCTCTGAGACACACCTGTTTGAAGTTCTCATTCCTGTTGCTGGTAGAAGGAAAAATAAGACTTCTTTTTTCTTACACCATACCTCTGCCTATCGTAGGTGGCAACATCTTCTAGTATATAGAAGCAGAAAAAATGGTTTAAAGCACTTTTTTACTCTGCAAAAATGGCTGGTACAGAAGCACTGTGATACTTGTGGGTTTTCCGATTGTTCCAGAGGGGTGATGCTCTGATTGATGCCGGCACAGAGACTCGTTTCTCTGCTGGCAGAGCAGCAATAATTGGAATCAGTAGATCTGTCTGTAGACAGCAGTTTCATGCTTGGAAGATTATCTTTGTGGTGCATGGACAAGTAATTTTTTCATTCATACAGGATTTAGATAAGTGGATCTGCTGGCAACCTGACACATAGTAAACAAAACCAAGCCCTGGAACATTAAATATTTTGGTTTCTTCAAGGGTGCTATGTGAATAGAAGGGAGATTTTTATGGTACAGAGCTTTTTACTGCCTTAATTTAGGGAGTGATCTACCTCAGACATTGTGTCTAGAGGGTCACCAAGTTCTTCAGATTAAATGAAAGTCTTCCTTATGTGGATACCATGTCCTAAAACCCTTGGCCCTAGGGGTTTTGAAACCTTTTACTCTTCTTCCTCAACTCCAGTGTTTTATAGGCTTTCACACCGAAAAGATCTAATTCCGAAAGAATGCCAGTTTGAAACTTTTCCATTATAAAGACAAATTTAATGGACGACTGGTGACATATTAGACATTTCCTATTATATGTTTGGTATTCTTATCTGGTTAAAAGAGAGAGCCTTTTCCTATGACTAGTCAACAAATGTTACGTTTTCTTACCTGCAAGGGTTAGGAACTGATATGGCACTGACTGGAGATGGATTGTTGAACCGAAGGTGTAGCTGGGGACTAAAAAATACTCATGGGAGGGAAGGAGGAAGGGATGAAGAAATAAAAGAATTAATTTCAATGATTACTGCTTGCATTTGGTGTGGGTGGCAATCCAATAAGCATTAAGGTTAATTCTTCCGACAGGAAAATAAAATCTTCAAATTCTCTTAATTAAAACTTGAAAACTGGCGCTGATTTCTTCTCCCTGGGAACAAATGCTAGGACACAAGGGAGTGGCACAAAGCTGCGCCAGGGGAGGTTCGGACTGGGCTTCAGGAACCGTTTCCTTACCGTGAGGGTGCTCAGACGCTGCAGCGGGCTTCCTGGAGAGGTGGGCGATGCCCCGCGCCTGTCGGCGTGCAGGGGGCATTTGGGTGATGCCCGCAATAGCGTGCTGTAACTCTTGGTTAGCCCTGAAGTGGTCAGGCTCTTGGACCTGGTGATTGGTGTAGGTCCCTTCCAGCTGAGCTATCCTACCTGCTAGAAACGGCGTATAACAGATTATTTGTGCAATTGTAATAAAAACAAAATTGCCTTGTTTGTTTTGCACCTCTTCCATTTTCTATTTTTAAATACTTGTTTTTACTTCTGCAGTGAACTTTTTTCATGTGGATGGCGAATGAAGGCTCTGAAAATAAAGTGTATTTGACACTTAATGGCTTTTCACAGTGCAAACGTGTGCAAAATGGTACTTTGTATTTCTGTTTGTCTGAGCTCTGGTCTTGAACATTCAAACTGATCCTGCTGCTCAGTGAGAAAGAACTTTTCTTTGTATTCGGTTGTCATTTAAAATTACTTTGTCATAATTTCTTTCATTTTTTTGTACTGAAATAAACAGTAGTACTTTCTCATCTTTAGAAAGGTAATTTATTTCAGAGTAAATATAGGTCATATAGGAGTCACGTTACCAAACTGTAGGCATCTAACTGAAGTCTGAGTTTGGATCCGAGTCCGCCTGTTGGAGGCAGGCAGGGAGGTGTGTTCCAGTGCTGGGTCTGGGCGCTTCTGGATCCGTACGGGCTGGCTGTGATCCCTACGTTCTGTGGGTGGACAGTGTGACAGTGAGCGGGCCGGGTGGGGACGGTGGGCCTCAGTGTCAGCGGGGCGGCAGCGCGGTGCTCCAGCCGCCGGGACGCTGGGTCTGCAGCTGCCGATTTCCCGGCCGGAGCCAGTCCTTTCGTGTCGGGGGCGGCTGGGGGAAACCGCTCGCTCTGCATTCCTGCAGAGATTGCCTCGAGTCGCCCGGTGCGCTCCTGTGTTCGCAGATCGTGTTGCCACTTGTTTGATTTAAAACTATTTCAACATTTGATTATTCTTGATGTTGTAGGAGGCTTTAAATTTAGAACTGCTACTAGGATTAATAAGCTTAGTTGGCTAAAATGAGTATGAAGGGGAAAATGTCACATACCTATGCGACTTGTTAATTTAACAGGTAATTTGTGCCACCCTGGTCTGCTAAAATCCATTAATTGCTGTAATACAAAAACTCAAACTGTGCTTTTGTCCAGAAGAAAGCAATGAGCTGGTTTAATGATAGGTGGGGACAATTAGCTTTTTCAGCAGGTTTTATTCAGGATGATACATGAATATCGACATTTTGTTCATAACAGTGGATAAGTTCCCATTTTGGAAATGAGTGTGGATGCCAGTTCACATGAAGGGGATTAGGGGGTCGTTATTTTATAAACATTCCTCAGAGCAACAGTGATGCACTAAGCTGAACTTAAAATTTAGAAATTTCTTCAGTCGAGTGGTTTCTGCTGCAGGCACCGAGTTTCTGGTTGAAGTAGAGAATTTGCCGCTGGCGCGTTGTTTGTCTCAGTTCAGAGACACAAGGAAGGTCCACCAAAGCCTTGGAAACTTTTCCTGTCGTTATTTACCTTCACCGTGTCACAAATCGCAGGCATTTCACAAGCCGAACAGATCTAGGCTAAAATGCAGACCTTACCTCAAGATATTCAATGATCCCAGCCAGGATATCTAGTAATTTAGTGAAAAAATCAGCAACGGAGACCTAAGTTGGCAGATAGAAGCTTCCTCTGCAACGCGCACCTCCATCACAGTTACGCTGCCCAGACAGCACGGACACAGGTGCCCCTAAACCGCTCCTCCCAGCGGGCCAGGGCCGCGCTGGCTCCCTGGTGTTGGTGGCTCAGCCCCACATCCAGCCCCACATCCAGCCCCTTTCTGCTGGTGGCTCCTGCCCGAGCTCGGAGCCCCTGGGCC
This sequence comes from Anseranas semipalmata, assembly GCA_013399115.1. Taxonomy (NCBI): domain Eukaryota; kingdom Metazoa; phylum Chordata; class Aves; order Anseriformes; family Anseranatidae; genus Anseranas; species Anseranas semipalmata. The sequence continues at coordinate 82,921 of VXAA01005202.1, forward strand.
CCCTGGGGACGGGGAGCCCAGTGCCCCTCTGCTGCGGGCCCCGGCGCTGGAAGCGGCCAGGGAGGTGCAAGAGAGGGGAGAAACCTTGGTTTTCTGTGAGCTGGGAGAAGGGCTTTCCAGCTCTGAGCTGGACTCTGCGGGGCTACTTTTTTTTTTTTCTTTTTCCCGCAGCTGTTGTGATCTATTTTAGCCTTAAAACTACATGGGAACAGCTTACCTCTGTAATTTCTTAATTCCACTGTTCGACTTGTAGCTATGTTGTAATTCAGCAGGATGCTCTGTGAGGAGCATTGCGTGCAATCCTCTCCACTAAAGCTGTTTCATGTAATGGAAAATGCAGGAATTCTAGTACAGCAATATGGTTTTCACATTTTTGAAGGCTTATCAGATGTCATAAAAAAAAAAAAATCTGTATTACAGAGATCAGCTGATGATAGAGTTTGTCAGACTGTTACACATGCTCAAAGACAGGAATTAATTGCCAGATATGACTAGCATAAAATTAAATTTGGACAATCATTCAGGAAAACTTGTTTAGAAGTTTTGCATTGCTTGAAGTGTAAAACTTGCAAGGGCAAATTGAGATTAAATTAAAAACAAACATTGAAAATGATTCTGATGTTGTAAATTAAGGGAATACACGTGGGCTGGGCAGCGAGTAAGCAAGGAAAAAGGATATAGGAGCTGTGCCCAAATCTGTTTCTTGATCCTAAATCCTATATAGGTTACATCCAGCTGTTCACATTTTTCCTGTTTTTCGGACGTTGTAGATTTTTCTTGTTTGCTTGATGGGTGGCTTTTTTGTTGTTTTAAAATGTTGGGCAAAAATTAAGAAATAATCCATGGATATGTAGCGGAAAGCATAACACCTGTGCTTTGTTTATGATTTTCTTAACCTAGTCTTAATGCTAAACTTCAGTGGATTTTCCTGTGTCCATTTTAAATAGCAACATAGTTATGACAAATGCCCAAATGTGTACAAATACGATGGCCTGCTTTTGTAACGCCATTAAGTACGAGATTGGTTTGTTTGCAAGTGTAACTGACACGAAGATGCTAATACTTCCAGTAACTAATGCCTCGTACATAAAATGCTTTAAGTGGTACTGCAACCTTTGAAAATTGCCCTGTCAAATATGCCTGTATATGGGATTTTAGATGTAAGCCGTTGTGTACGAAGAACTAAAATGGGCTTTTACATGACTATCACCTGTGTAGTAAATGACTTACAACATTATTCCTGTTTGCCTGAGCTAAAATAAGAAGAGGAGCAGCTGAAGATCATAGTCTTGCAGTGACATGGCAGAGGCTGTGCAGAATTGTTTGAATCACTGCTGCGAATGATCTGGCTTGATGAATAATTCCTAAGCAATTAAACAGGGGAAATGATGCCATCTTGTTCTGAAAAGTTCACAACAGCTTGTTTTTTTGTTGGTGTTTTTTTCTGAATAGCTCTGCATACTTCTGGCAGTGTGGTAGAATAAACAAAACACAGCCTCGAATGTTGCCAAGCAAAGAGCCCAGCGGATTACAAGGGGAGGTGGGGTGGGAACAGCAGTGGTAGGCAGCAGTATTGTTTTAAAACAATACCACAAGAACTCACATTTTTCTCTTCTGAAAGAAGGACAAATTAGAGAAAATATCCAAATTCATTATGGGGATGGTGGGAGAAGATTACGGCAATTTGAGCAGCTGCTTCTTTCAAATGGAATCACAAGTCACAACTAATTTGCCGCCAGTGCCGCAGCATTTGTGAAGAGCAGGAATCCTTCCCGACAATTGATCCCGCACCCCTGGACGTGCCAGCAGTGATGCCGCGAGTCCCATCCCGTCCCGTCGGAGCAGCTGCATTATTTGATCCCGTTTGTTTGCGGCACGGCCCCGTGGAAACGCTCCGGCTCGCACGTGGCCACAGCTGAGCCCCTGCCCACCGCCGCGGTCGCTGGAACGGGGCCTCGGCCGCTGCCGCTTACGGTCCGGGGTTCCGAGGTGAACCCTCCATCGGCTCAGCTTGCGAAACCGTCAGGGTGTGACTTGGGCCGTCCTCTGGGTTGTCAGAGTGACTAGGTCAGTGGAGGTCGAGGGGAAGCTTTTGGTTCATGCATTTTTCAAGCTAACTGGAGGAGCGGGATAAGGCTTTGCAAGCGATGACATCGAGGAGTCAGGACAGATACAGCTCTTCCACTTCTGTTTCACAACCGTCAGAGGCCGTCTTTGGGAGTGAAGGACAGCGGTTTTGTGGCCTCTCCCAAAGCTGTCTGGGAGGGTGTCCGTAATTCTCATATGGACGTAGGCGTGTGTTTAGAGCAAAGCATTAAAACTCTTGAGTTCAGTGGGCAAGTCATGTAGTGAGCTAAGATTTCTATTAGAAACTATCGTTTTCTATCATTTCCCTCTGACCAGGGTTGCACAGAGATTATATTTGTGGTCAGACTTGAGACCTCCTTACGGGAGGATATACTGTTGAAATAGGGAGATGCTGGCATTCTGCTGGCAGTGGTTACTGGAACCCATCTCTAATCCAGCCGGCTGAAGGTGTGGAGTTTTGGGGTGGCTTGCCTTTGTTTTTGTCCGTTTGCTTCCTGCTATTGTTATTGCTATTCTTCTTGAATGCCTAAAAGCTGCTTGTTGGGATGGTTGCTGGACCACACCTGCCTCTCTCCAGCTCTCCATGAAGAACATATTTGGCATCTTCTGTCCCATTTGGAGCAGAGCCACGACTCAGGCTCCCCAGTTAGACAGGGAACTTCTGTCCCTGTCCTGTCTCAGACTGAGGATTTTGATCTTTCTTTTAATTTGAACCAACAGTTGGCTTCAGTGAGAACACATGTAGTTTAAAACAAAACAAACACAAAAACTCAAGGAGATCAAACAGTTGCTTGAGTTGTTTGAGTAACTAAGTTATTTCAGTATTCATAGAATTTAAAATTTGGGAAAGTATTTTTGAAATGCAAAGAAGTCTGTACATGGTCAAATTGATGTTGTTTGTGCTAAGAAAGTAGGGTTCATAAGGCTGATTCAAGATTTCTTTTTGCTTTTGGCTATTTCAGTACAGACAGCAATGGCAAAACTTTCCTTGCCATATTTACAATGACTTCTGTCATATAAGCAGGAAAAGAAATCTACCACTTTTTTTTCCCTGAAAGAGCTACTTGAATATTTTTTTTTCTTTTTTCTTTTTTTTTAATTAGCACCAAACGAGTAGGTCTTAAAGTTTTAAGTGTTCATTTTGAGTGTCTGATTCAAGATACCTCGGAGGTACTGATACCACTGTAAGGAAGAAGGCTGTAATCTAAATCTGGAACTGTGTGAAGCATCTTTGAAGGAAAAAAATAATAAAATCCCTGCATTTTTGAGGTCTTGATTTAAAAAGTGACTGCTCATATATTGAGAGCTTATGTGTATGAGCCTCCTACATGTCTGTGGCAGAATATCCTGTAACACAGTGGGTGGAGTGCTAGGAGCCAGTTGCAGCGTTCGTACAATTTCTGAGAAAATAAACCTACTCTTACTGCGACGTTTTTCATGGGTCAAACCTTCATGGATGTGAGTAAAGCTAAAATTGGTAGCTATCTGTATTGAATAAGAGTGTATTTGGAGTTACCCAAGTCCCCTGAATATGAATTCTGACACACTTGTGCGGCACTGTGCTTTGTGAAATCAGTGGAAGCTGGAGAATTACTTTTGCAAAATCTATACTGGTGGTACTTTAATAAAACAAGGCAAAAAAAACCCAACCCAACACCCTACTAATTATTGCTTTCAAAATAAGAATGAGTTCCATTTTTATATCTTCAATGTGAAGAATGATATAAGCTATTTGCGTTATAATATTTAACATTAGCAAGCCTAAATGTAAGCTGATAAGTACTTTTTAAATGTCATTAGTGTGATCGTTCCCTTTAGGAGTAGGTTGTAATATTTTAGATTTTTTGTGGTTACATACAATGTAAGAATAGAGGTTTTTTTATGAGTTAAAATATTTGGTGTCAATCACTTTCTAAATGTATACACTTTACAAAATCATGAGTTGTATTTCTGTGAATCGGATAAAAAGAGGCTATCTCTAAAAATGACTTCAGAATGTTTGAGTTTTATTCTGGAATTTAACAAACCTTTTGTAAATTCCCAAAACAAAAAAACCAAACCAAAACAAAAAAGTTGAATAATAATTTTTTTCCAAAATATTTTGGATATTAAAATCTTCAAATATAGTAGCATTTACAAGAGCAAATTAATGGTTTACTAAACATAGTTCCACTTCAGATTTTGATTCATTTTCATTTACTGTGGTAAACAAATTTTGAAGACTTGCACTGTATACAAAATAGTCTTATGCTAAAGATATCCACGTTCTTAGCTAGTAAGCTCTTCTGAGATTTAAGGTCCATTTTTTTGGCCTTGTTTATTAAGATTTAAATGTTCAGGTAATGTGTTTTGTGACATAAATCTGTAACTCGATTTAAAAATTCATAAACCTGATGCTGTTTAGTCGTATTTTATGGCAGTAAAGTAGCGCTGGGATTCATAAAATACAAGTGATTAATGTGGCCTTGAACAGATATCCCGTGATTTTTTTAGACCACTATTTTAGATATCAAACTTCCTTCATAAAACCAGGGAATAATTTAAACTTTTCCCAAAACTTACTCTAGAAGCCTCTTCTCACTGCCTACCTGAAGCTCTATTTACAAAATCCTAGCCTCCTCCTGCATTTAAAAATGGAGTTGTAAGTCTTTCTGCTTATTGAATTAGGAAATGCTGAGAGTTTTTTGAAGTTTGTTCCTGTCTGTATTTAGCCTCGACTTTTTTTTTTGTGCTGTGATTTCTGGATGTTCTGAACGGATGCAATGAAAAAAAAACCACATAAACCCGTGGTTATCTTTGGCCAGCTAACTTCATTTCCCCCCCCAAGTTCTTAATAGGTTTCCTCATGCAACTGAAAATATTGTAGTTAATTACTGTGGAAGCAATCGATTTATCCAGTAAGTTTATTAAATTAAACTAAGGTATAAAAGACTCCTGTCCCCTTTGTTAAAAGCTGGCTTAAGGACCACAAAACAGCCGTCACACACTAGTGAGTACAAACTAATGGGAAGATAGACGAGACATTTCTAAAAGCAAAACAGTGAATTACAGTCCTGTTCCATGGAGGTGAGCATCCGCGTGTCCCCTGCCTCCCCCACAGAACTGGCAACTGGAAGGAGGAACTGTTCCGGGGTCTGAGAAGCCCCAAATCGGCGGGGAGCAAATTGGATTTGTTTTTCAGATGCGGTTTTGATCTCAGCTTTCGGAGTGAGGTGGTGATGAGATGGAGCAAACGAGCCCCTGAAGTGACTCTGTGAAGTGCGACATGAATCAGGCGTAGAAGTTTTTAGTGTGAAGGAGACACGCTGGCTGCAGGCAGGGTCTGGAAATATTTTTGCTGTGCTTTGTGTGTGGAAGAGCTAAGTATTAGGCTATTTTAAGTATTTCTTTAATCCTGTATATTAATTGAGTAACTTTATCTTAATTATCTTTCAGTATAATCATCTGACCTAATTCCTCGTGTGAAATTACTTTTTTTTTTTCCTGTTTGTGTCTTGTGGTATTTGTCGAAACACTTTTGTTACTCAACAGCTTCTTTTAAATATTGTTTTTACTGTTTTTTCTTCACTTGCTAAAATTTCACATGAAATTGATGGGTGGATATTCTTCATATTAAGTTAAAATGCTGCTCCTTACCTAACCTTTTCTTAATAGTGTGCTATTTGAACTTTTGCCTTCTGGACAAATACGATCAATTTGTGGAGGGAGACTGATAATTTAAAAACAAATTGGAGAGGCACTATAAGCATTTAACATAAGGCATTTTTAAAAACCTTTTTTTAATAACATGCCATATCCAAGCAGCATTTTGAGGTAAGGACTTGAGGTGTTTGCTTTTTTAGTATAACTACAATGTGTCTATTTTTTTCCTTTTTCACTTTTTCTAAAGTGAAGAGTTTACAAAGACTTAACTACAGTTTAAAGACAGTAATGTCTTCCCCCACAAAGCCTGCCTTAGCTGCAATATTTGTTTGGTATCGTTGCGCAGGATAGGAATTGAACAGGAGGTTTTCAGATACATGGATCGAGTTGGTGTAATCCTGCTTTGCAGGTCAAGGATTTGTGACGTGAGCATGAGATTTCGCCTTTTGATCTTGCTGAATAAGGAGAGGCAGCATTAGACCCCGCTTGGAGGGGAGCTGATACACATGCAGTGAAAGCTTGCCTTGCAGACCCTGGTAACAAGTCAGCAGTGTTACAAACATACTGTATGTCTTGTAAGCAGCTTTTGGTAAGGTTTTCTCAACCGTTGCGCTGCCAGCAGGGACTCCTAGATTCCCCCAGCCCATTGCAGTGTCTGAAAACCTTTTCCCCAGGCTGCAGCAGCCAATGGACCTGTTGCAGACCATTACTTAGGGGCTGTTCTCCGCTGATTGAGGTCCCCGCTTCTATGTAACTAACTCTTTGGTTACAGCTTAAAGTTAAGAAAGGGAGCTCAGAATACTGGATTAGTCTTTCAAGATACAGACAGCCAAACAGAAGCCTCACTTTTTCTTGTTCGCAGTTTGCATAGTGAGAGCCTTGCGGGGCAGCTGCTGTGCGGGCATCTAGTCCGAGTGCGGGCAGAGGCCCGCTGAGATTCCTCAAGGCATTTAGTTTGCTGTTAAGGTTTCTTTGTAGACTTTTTGAGGTTCACTGGTGGGCTGCATGAGCACTTTTTCATTTTTAGTTAATGATGGATTTCTCTAAGGCATGTATTGGGGGACTTTAGCTCCTTAAAGATGGACTAAATACAACAGTGTACTTGCTACCTCTTACAGCTATTACAGAAGTTACAAGGTTATTTACACAAAGTAATTAATAAAATAAGTTCTACCTTATAATAATGAACCCAAGATGATAGGAAATGATCATTTCTTCTTTACATAGGATAGCGTGGGACGTGAAGATACCAATGCTCTAAAGGTAACGGAATCTGCAGGGCTTGGGAGCAGAGCTCTTCTGTCGCCTGCTTCGCTGGTCTGTTACTGGCACTATTGGCTGGAAGCCTTACTCTTGGTATTTCAGCACGGAGAAAAATAGCTTCACTTTCATATTAAGTGTGTTTTGTTATCCCTACTGTAAATGCTTGTTTCAGAAAACTTGACAATTCGTTTTGCCTAGCAACGTGGTTGTTCGTAGGCAGGAAGGTTGGCTGTTGCAGACGGAGGCAGTGGGGCCAGCCGCTTGCTGCTCTGCTGCAGCCCTCCTGACCAGCTGGGCAGGACAGCAGAGTGCCTGTGGCTGTTGTGACTGTGCTTTAGAAGGTAAAATGGCTCATAGGCTTTCCCTACCATAGGGAAAAAGATGGGAGAACCCGGGATACCCGCCTGGGTTACGTGCAGGGCCTGCAGGCTGCCTGTGCGTGGCTTTGCAGTGCAGCCTGTAGCTACGTCCCGCGGTGCCACCCAGCGTCATCGGCTCGGCGTCCTTCCACCACCTCCGCGGAATGGGGCTTCCAGGTTACCTTGTACTTCAGTGGTTTGTCAACAGTTCGTTTGCAATTAAAATCTAGTTTGAATAGTAATTTGCTCAATGTTTAATGTTGGAAATGCACAAACTTTTGGTGAATTACCTTAAATAGATATGTGCTATCTTATAAGAGTGGAAAGCTTCAGAGCAGCAGTTACACAAATACTTCCACGTCCCAGACAAAATGTATTTTTAATGTATGTTGCTAATGCTTTAGTGGCAGACGTGGCAGTGCTAGGTTAACGGTTGGACTTGGTGATCTTGGAGGTCTTTTCCAACCTAAATGATTCTATTGTAATGCCAGTGGAATTAAGTAATGTATTAGGATTTTTTGCTAAGGATTTTAGAAATTAGTTTTATTGGTAAGAATGTGAACATAGACCCTTGCTGTAAGTTAGAAATTTTGTTGAGACAGCTTTTTAATCCAATATTTTTAGGAAATTTAGTTAAGTGCTGCACGACCCAAAGTATAGCACAGTGTTTTGCGTGTTAGTGTAGATAACTTCATTGACATTTCAGTTTTTTTTCCCTCTTTAGTTCATTGGTGCATTAATTTAAAAAATCTCTATTTTGAAAATAGAAATTAAAATTATAATTATCATTGTCTTAATCTAGCAAAAAAATGGCTTATTCTGAGGATTATTTCCTTATTCTATGCTGTAGCAAAAATTGCAGTATGCACCGTATTCAACATTTTGTTCTGAAGTTACTTTAGAGACCTCATCTTTGGTTTGACTAAATATTTTAGTTGGTTATTTTGTCTTTGTTTGTTCTTGTTATTATTTATAATACTGTAAATAGATTTGTCCAGGCTTTGTTGTTGTTAAATAGCCTGCAGGCTGTTTATGATATGTATAAGGGAAGGGCCTTATCGATACCAAAACCTGTAATCCTTGCATTTGCAGAAATTCAGAAGGGCGGTGGTGACCTACTGCATCCTCTTTCTTCCTCTGCGCTTCCCTCCCAGGGCTTTTGTTCCAGCAGCTCACTGAGGATCCTGGTGGTGGTCGCTGGCTGGAGGTTCCCAAGGGAAACTATTCTTGGAAGATGTTTTTGGAGGCGATATATAGATGGTTGCTGGTACTATTTAAAAAGTTGGGTGTTTGTTTTTGTTTTTTTTTTTGTTCTTTTATTTTTGCATCCTTGCCTCTGCTCATAGAAGCTCTTACTGTGCTGCAAGATCAAAAAACCTACAAGTAATTACTGACTCAAAACTTGGCATTATTTTGCAGTGTAGTTGTCTAACTGATCCTTTTTTGCTGAACAAAATCTGAGCAGAACCTCTGTTTGGGGGGGGAAATCATTCCTGAAGGAGAGAGTGCTGTTGCTTGTGCTGCACATGAGAGCTCTGGGGGGGTTTGTGCCGGGAGGGTTTGTCTGCAGGTCGGAGGGCAGAGGTGCCCGGTCCCCAGGCAGCAGGGTTTCTTCCCGGTTTGTAGAGTGAAAATAGCACCGGTAGTATTTTCCCCCTTCTTGTAGTTATTGCTATTCTTTTAATAATTCAAGAACTGCAAAGGGAGATTATGAGTAACATACCAAACTAAATTGTGTACACACATAGGGAATATTTTGGGTTGGTGGTTTATGGTACACTCATAAGCCTACACTATGGCCAGTGTGATTTAATTGCTTCATATTTTTGATACACAAAATAATTGTATTAAGTATTTAAAACTGAGTATTTTGACTTGTCCAACTTCCAGCCAGCCTTTTTTCTGGAGGAGTTAATGAGGGAGAAACTTGGAACGAAATTAAAGTTAGAAGTTGAATTGGATTTCAGTAAAATAACTGGAGTGTTAAGATGTACTTATTCACAAGGAGAACAAAAGAAATGTCTTTCTCATGGCTTTGTCCGAGGCTGATGCTAGTACAAAAACTAAGTGTCTCGAATCAGAGCGTCAGGCTCCCTCCTGAGGAGCGTGTCGACAGTTAAAGGGCGCTCCGTTATTTATTGGAATTTCTGAAACTCTTCAGTTCCGATCCATGTGACTGTTTCCTGAACATATTGTGATCTCTGAATGTGACAAGCAGATGCTTCTGACGGTTAAGCAAACAGTATTTATGAAAGACTTCTTTCTTACGAAATCGCAGATACATCCTGCAGGCAGCGGTGCTCATGTTCTGCTGTCTGTAAGTCTTCGGAACAGAAATAATCACTGGAGGGCTGTTGGGGACTGAGTGGAAAACCAGGCACTGGAAAGTGGTAGGAAACGAGCAATGAGTAAAAATGGAAAGAAGAAATACCCTACAAGTGCTTTCTCAAATGCTTCGTGTAAACACTAGCGCAGTTTCCATAATATTGTTCCATTTCCAAGGCTGGGGCCCGTGCAGTTGGAGCTGCAGGGGCAGCGTGCGTGGGTGTGATGGGCTGGGGTGCAGCTGCGCAGCCTCTCCCCCTCCTGCTTTCTCTCAGATCGTGGCCGTGTCCGACACTGAAACGGGGTCGTTTAGAAATGAAAGCTGTATTTATAAGTCACTGTATTCTTATCAGAAAGAGCTAGTTGTGTGGTGAGATAACGTGTGTAAAACACTCGGTGTTTCGAACGTGAACTGCTCTCCCTGAGAGTCACATGCAGCGATGGGGGAAATAAGGTTCAAGGAAAACTCTATAGTACCTGTGTTTTCATTTTAATTCCAGAAGACAGACAAACTTTCTTTCACCTTTGAAAGAAAGCAGTGAAGGTTTTGCTGATGAATTAAAAACTTAGGCCTGTTAAGGTATTTCCTACAAAAAGAACTTGTATTAAGATTCTCCAGTCTTTTGCGTTCAGAAAGTTTTGTTAACTTCTACTTGTTCCTTTTGAGCAATAAATGTGTAGAAATGGCAGATCTTCTGTCTTGGAGTGTTAAAGATTCTTTTTAATCCTGTTACAGTTTTTTTTTTTTTAAATTGTGTTAGTCCAGTTTGTGTAATTTGAATTCTCTTCTGTATTTTTCAGGTTCAAGCCGTTTTTTCCATTTCAAGTATCACAACTTGATGAATATGAAGATCGAGACCTCTGTATACAGGATTTTCCATTGACAGAAGGTCGACTAAAAGTCACATTAATTGAATGTACAAGGTATCTTTTGTAGTCTTTTGCTCATTCTTTATTAAGCAAGTACACATGTTTCTTAATTCATAGTAATTACAGCTCTAGGCCTGTACTGATTCAGGAAGCGGCATCTTTAGTGTTGTGATTAAGCTCTAATCAAGAAATATATTTTTAAAGTAAAAATGAACGAATGAAAGTTGTAGGAAGCTTGAGGCAATTCTACAGTGTGTGTATGCACATGGATTTTCCTTTCTTTTGAATTTTGTCTGGTTAAAAGTTAATGTGCCTCCTGTTTTTGTTTTTATTTGTTTGACACACCAAATTATGAATCTCTTTCAGGACAATATAAATGTTGTAATTATCCTATTGTATTATGTTGCAAGCACAGGGAAAAATTGTTTCACTGTTTTACTTAAGATTGATCCAAATAACTTTTATGAGACATTATTTATTGTCTTGAACAAAATAATGGAAAGAAAGAAAATCTGCCTCCTTCGTTTATTGGAGAGAATATTATTCTCTTTAAAACTGGGCAAAAGATATTCAGCCTTTTGGTTTGGTTTTGTGTTTTTTGTTTTTTGTCAGACCTCTTAGTTCTTGGTTTATGTTAGATCTTATCTTATGGTGCTTAGGCTTTGATCTAGCCTTGTGCCATTCTGCTCTTTATGAACTAAACTCTGTTTTACAGTGAGTTTAACTGTTTTTTTTGTTACTTACGTTACCATGTGAGCTCCTTTTTGTGTTTTTTTTT
>VXAA01005202.1:94255-166182 GCA_013399115.1 Anseranas semipalmata
GGTCCCTTTTTTGTTTTTTTTTTTTTTTTTTTTTTTTTCCTGTAGCCTTGTACAACCATGTTGGAACTTTATTTGCTGTGGTAATGTCTTTTATCAGTGCTATTTACCAGTCACAACAAGCTTATTTCTAGGTGATGTTCTTCTGTTTATGCTTCTAAGGATTGTGTTGGTCACAACAGTGATTTTTATTTATTTTTTCAATAAAATTGCTGCTTACCTGTTCTCCTAGCTTTGTGATCTGTCTTCTATGAGCAAGCCAATCATATGAAATGATTTGGTGCATTCCTCGGTTCTTAGGAGTGTTTCTTCTTCATCCATACTGAATAAAGGAACTCAAGATCTCTTTATAGACAGTCTCCAATTTCAGTCCAATAGCGTTTTGTTTTTATTATAATAGGGCCCAAAATAACTTCTTTAAGTTGTTTTTGGTTTGGAAACCCTTTCCTGCATCTGAAATACTGTGCGACTTTGCCAACATATCAATAATGTTCTGTTTCTTTCCATTACCTTCTAGAAGCCAGATTGCTCAGTTTGACATCATCATCTGACTTCTCAGTATTTTCAGCTGTCACAGATGCTTATCAGATGGCAAAGAGAGGATGCAGTTGCTGGCTTGTCAGGCCTTTTAAGCTTCAGGTCTGATTTAATCTGACTGTTTTACGCAGCTTGGAATCTCTAGATGCACACTTGAAAATCATGTCTGAACAGACACATCTCAATCTACATGTCTGACTTGGTCCTGTAGTAATTCCTCAGATCTTCCAAGTGTCCCATCCTTTTCTGAACTTAAATAACTACAGCTGCTGTCTGTAGAATGCCCCTGTAAGTGAACATCCTTGCTTGCTTTGCACCTAAAGGCATTTGTGAGGTAGAAGCTGAAAGGCACAGAGAGGATTTTGGTAGTAAAGGAAGAAATGCACAATATGTACAAAAGTAACAACGTCAAAATTTGCCTTTTTCAAAACCACCGTGTGCAAGGTGGTGTGGAGGTTGTCCGGGACCGTTTGGGAGGTTTCTTTCGCAATGCAGCCCTGTATGCTGACACAGAGGGTTTTTCACCCACATCTACCACTGGGACCTCTGGGGACCTGTAAGTCCTTGCTTGCTTTCTGGGACATCGCCCCGAGTCTTCAAGTGAGCCTTGTGCCCCGGTACTGAACGTTGCTGGCTTTTCCCAAACTTCTTAGTTCTTCAACTAAAGGTGCTTTGAGGTCATTGAATCTTAAGAGCCTCATCTGTCATAGGCAGTGCTTCAGGGAGCCTGTAACGTAGTTTCTGTATGAGCGAATTCATAGCAGCATGGTCGTTATATCCTAATGAGAACCAGTAAACTGAGGGGAGTACCTGAAAGTTTTTCTTCTTCGTGTTCTTCCCTGTTCCAGAAGTGAAAGATCACCTTGACTTCTGTATGTTTTCCAGTTTTGCTCAGTGCCCCAGGAGGTTTTATATTCTGTCGCAATATGGTAGCTATGGCAAAGACGAGTGATTGAAGCTTTGCATTGCTCATTGTGTGGAGTAGTAGCGTTCAGTTTCTGTTTTCATGTTCTAAACAATTAAGTCTTGAACAACAGTGATGAAACTATAGTGATGAAACATTTTGCAAACTCTTTGTACATTAGAAATGCCTAGTTTAATTTCATTTTGTTCTTCACATATCCAACTACATGCTTTTTATACTTTTTTCTAATTGCCACCTAAGTTTCCTTGTTGTCACTTTACTGAAAGAAATTTTTTTTGTATTTTTTTTTTACAAATTAATGAAAGAATGGAAACTTAATTGGTGTAAATAATAAATGTTTTACAATTTTTTGTCTGACCTGTTAAAAACATGTTTTTATGATTGCAGTGCCCTCATGGAACTCATTCGTTGCAGAAATGTTATCTGTAGGTGAAAACCTTGTAAAACCTGACAGTGAAGGTCTCTTCTATGAAAGAGAAAGAAAAACAGGTCAGACTAACAATTGCATCATTACCTTAATTTTTTTTAGGGAAAGAGAACAACAAAGCAATATGCTGTTAAATTTTCCCATATGACTTTTTAAAGATACTTTGTGCAGAAAGTCTTAAATGCTGTCAACTCTTATTATGTTTGGCAGAATATTCTTCTAAAGCTGTGCCGTAACGTGAGCTTTTAAAATGAGTATTTGTTTTAGTAGATAACCTTCGTGGACAAGGAGACTTTTCCTAAGACAGTTATTTTGTAAAATATTAGTGTGTACCTAAGACTGACATGTTAGGTTTGGAGTTTTATGGTTTTATTTATTTATTTTTCTTCCTTTGCCTTCAAGTGGAGTTCAAGTGCAGCAGTGTGTGAATATTGAATCTGCTTTTGACATTCTTAAAATTCAGGAAATATTCTGCCTGTTTCAGCTCCAAAGCTACTTGCAAATAAGAGTTGCAGTTGAAATTAAAAATAAATTAAAAAAATAAGAGGAAACAACAGTGAAGAGTTGTAAAGGAAATATATTTAGCTTGCTTTTATGTACATGGTAATAAATAACGTGTTACTAAAAATTGGTGTGTACTTTGCACATATCAGGTTCTTGTTAGATTTGCGGATCAGCCCTTGGCATCATCCTACAAAAAGCAGCTTGCTTGGTAGCCTTTTTATTCATCCTCCTCTCCTGGAGACTGTGGAGACTGGCTGAAGCCCTTGGTTCGATCGGCCGAAGAGTTGAAACAGCCCCAGCCTCGCCTCCTTTCTGCTGTGTGCCAGGACAGCGAGACGGGACAGCTACGAGCTGCTGTTGTGTTCGTGGCTGCTCTGCAGTCACTCGCTTCTGCCTCGTGCTTGCTTACTCCAAGGTGCCTTAGGGAAGGAGTAGAAATTCTCCTTCTGTGTATTTATTTTAATTACTCAGGTAGTAGTTTAATCACATTTCCTTATCGATTTAATTGTAGCTTGGGCTATAAACTTCATTTCAGGGTGTCTTTCATACACCTTTTCATACTGATTTCTAAATCTTACACCTGTGGAGTATACATACCACTTTTGATGTGCAGGTGTTTTGGGTGTGCTGCAGTGCAATTTTCATATCAGTCTTCATCTGAAGTTGCATTATAGAATACAGTACCTCTATTTCCATGCTTTTAGAGATGTTTTTCAAACAAAAACTTCCTTAGAGTCGTAGCAGTTAAAATTTCCCCTTTGTCTTCCTGAAACTGGGAACTGAATTCCAGACTCCAGTGTGAAGCGTCCATGGACCAGTACTGCTCTTTAAGTGTGTATTTTTGCTATCCTGTGATGTGTTTCTTCAGGTAGGATGTTGGTAGCCTAATGTAAGGTGAAATCTCATTACGGTTTCATTATTGTTGATCTCATTATTGTAGTTATTCTTTTATTTATGTTACGTTTGTAGTTGAAAATCACTTTCCTCCAGTTATAATGTATCTGCTGTCCTTGTTCTTGTATGTTATTTGTTACCGGTACAAGACAGATAAATAGCTACTGTGCTGATATTTCAGAGGGGCAGCAATAACTCCTGGAAGATGCACTGTACAGAGTATCTTCTATCTTTGTGTCTCTCTAACTGCATTAACTTACTCTATCTTTGATCCATCAGCTTCATTATGTGTCATCCCCCACCCCCTTATCTGACCCACTGTGCTTCCCTCCTTTGCAAAGCTGGAGAGAGAACTTCTGCTGTCCTGTGTGAAAGAAAGGAAATGTGTGCAACCAATGACCAACTGTGGAAAAGTTTTAATGAACTGGCTGGTAGCAATGAGAGACTGGTTGCAGTAGACACAGAAGAAAAAGTGCATTATTCCAAAGTAACTACTAAAAGCAGAATAGAAAAGCCACAGAGGGTTGCTGGGGATGGTTTAAAAATAAGCAAAGAAGGTATGAGCTGGTCAGTTTAAGTAACTGTGAACAAACATAGCCTTGTCCAGACAAAACACCTAATCAGTTGGTTCTGAGACTGGATTTCTGCTTACTGTAATCAAATCAATAGTGTCTAGACAAACAAGTGCTGAAGGTCAAACTGGAAATGAGGTTGACAGCAGCTCTTTGCGGTGTTCCAGTACAGAATGGGAAAGCACACGGACTTGACGTCTGAGGTTGGGATTTACAGGGTGCAGCCCCTAACTCTGGACTACAAACAACTGACACTTTGTACAGCAAGTGTGCTGGGTACCAACCCAGGTGTAAATGTAAAAATTGAGTAACGGTAAGGATCTGCACCTACCATCTCACCCATATATTCACATACTCAGCTAAAAAGCAGTTCTACAAAATCTTTATAGAGAGACATACAAAAGGAATACTTCTTTCATTCCCCTTGCTTTAATGCAAGCTAGAGAGCTGTTGTAGACAGAGGTGCGTTACCTTGGGATTGGTTTAATTTTACCAATTCTAATTGTTGGTGAAAGTTGCTCTCAGTTGTTTTTACTTAATTTTCAAAGTATCTTAAATACATATCTCTACATGTGGAAGTCTATGCACTTTTTGATCGTAAATACTTAACTTAGAAACATTATTTAAGAGCATCAAGATGAACAGAAAGAAAATTGATGTGATTTTCTAACAATTTTTGTCTCCATCATCTAAAGAGTTGTGTAACGTATCTCAGCCACAAATAAGATACTTTTTATGAAAGCTTAGAAACTGTCCTGGCCAAACGTATATAGGAAACTTCAAAATAAATAAATCCAATGACCCTGTTGAAAGAGTACGATTTGTTTGAGCTTTTATTCCAAAATATTTATCTGCTTCCAAGTACTGTGAGATAAACTGTGTACAACTTCAGTGCCCTCTCTCCCCCCTTTTCATAGTACCGATATCTACCTGAAAAGCTTTGTAGCCTTCTGGAATAGAATATGATGCATGAAGAACCACTTTGTTATGAATAGGTGCATAGTCAGCAGTAAACTGTGACTTTAATACTACAGTAACACTCTCTCTCCAACCAAGAAAAGCTGTTGTATGTTGCCAAATTTGGAACTAGAGTGAAAGACTCTTGTGGCTGTTACTGCTTTTTTTTTTTTAAGTTATTCTTTTATAGAAAAATGCTAATCTGCCAATAGAACACTTAAAAGAACAAGCACTCTCCCCCCACCCCCCAAGAAGAGCTCTAGCTAAAATTTTTAAATTATTTTTGATACATATAGGATACTTCCACTAGAGGGTGGCAGTGCCTTTTGTTTTGTGGAAGGCTGTGCTTTTGGAATCACTTATGTATGGACTTGTGTGTGTGTGTGTGTGTGTACACATTGAGAATAGTACTGGGGTGTATAAAGGAAGGAAGCTGAGTTTAATATGATTTCTGGGACATGTAATAGTATTGCAATTCTTACTGTAGGCTTTTCTGTTTCAGGTTGCTTATGTTTGGATCCTATGAAAGAGAAACAAATGTTCATTGCACAATGGAGCTGAGCAGTAATGTTTGGGAAGAAAAATCAAGGAGTTCTATTAAAACGGTAAAAAGGGTATAATCTTTACATATTGCAGTATGTGTTATGCTCTTAATACACTGTCTAGAAAGAGTGTATCTTTTGGACAGTCAAATGGGTGATTAGCAGGAGGAAAACCCTAAAACCATAATGGACCAGTTTTACTTCTTAATCCAAAGTTTTTTCCGTTGTCAAATCAACATATATGGATAACATGTTCAATTTTCACAGCTGTGCTTGAAAACATGCCTGATTTGCGTATATTGATTATCAACTGTCCGTCTGCATTAAAACAAACTCTAAAATATGCATTTTATAGACCTGTTATATTTGAGTGGGGCAATGTTTAGAAAACAGTGAATGAGATTCACCTGTCTGTCACTGGGCAGTAGTGTATTCCCTTCTGACATGGGCATTGAAGGTGCGTGTGAGCAGAGGGTAACTCATTTGACCAATTTCCTCCTTTTGTCTACATTTTGACAAAATGCAGAGGAAATTGCCATAGATCTGTTTTTTTTGTGTGTGTTTTTTTTTTTTTTTTAGAGCATATGAATCCTACGATGTCTGCTGAAGAAAAATATTTTTACAAGTGTCTGCAAACATAGAAAGTAGTAGTATTAGTGGTATTGTAAGTTAATCTTTTATTATCATACTTGATAACATAAGTTCAGCAGCACAAAGCCTACAAATTGCATTTCTCTTCTTTTGTGTATGTGGGGGGATGAGAGTTGCCTTTTTTCCCCTCAAACAAGAGCTGTAATATATGAAAGCCTTTAAATTTCACGTTAGTGATATTGTGGTAGTCATCAAATTGAATTGGGCTTATGCTGAGCAGTAAGTACTGTGCCTATTGAAAACAACAGAAGCTTTAAAAAGACTTTATCTTAACAACTGGCTTCATGCAAAGAAATCAATGTTCTGCATTTCTCCCTCTGAGTGCAACTAGCGTAAGCCCTGTGCCTTTGCTGTATCAGACTGGAGTTCTGGAGGTCAGCACCATTTTCTGGCTAGAGCAGCCAGAACCCAGAGTTTCAGCACCTCATTCAGTTTCTGGGGTTCAATTTTATTTTGTGCTGTTTTTAAAACTCCTGGTGACAACTGCTATGATACTTGAGTGCCCTTACTGTCTATTGCGTTTTGCCTAAAAGGGTGTATGGCTGAGCAGGAAAGACAACTGCCTCTTGTTGTAGCTGCTGTATTCTCAGGTGAAAAACTTGATGCAGGGGGGGAATAGAGATGCACTCTTGCTCCCTGTAGCCATCTCGAGCACTCGGTTGCAATTAGCTTTTCAGAGCACAGCACAGGGAGTCAGTAAGTAGCTGGTGCGCAGGCAGAGAAACTTCAGAGAACTTTGTTGGAGCCTGGTTCAGCAGCCAAACATCACAGGAACCAGTGGTGGCTCAGGATTATGTTTTCTGGAGTTCTCAGCCTTGGCCACCCCTATACCCACTCCTACCACTGTCAGGGCTGTTTATCGGGGTGAGCCGTGTCGGGACAACCCCAGTGTGAAACCGTGCACACGTTGTCAGGGTTGGTGCTCTAGCTGTTAAAGTGGCAGTGCACTGATCTAACATATTTCTCTGAACGAATTGATTTGTGTTAATTTCTAGGTAATCTCGAGTAGCAACATCAGCATGTGTCCTTTGGCTCTGTTGTTGTTAGCAGGCAGCGTGGCACTGGTGCGTTTGTGACAGCAGATGGCAGTAGGACTAAACTGATGGCAGGTGGAAAGGCAAAAAAGTACCCAGGCTGAGACTCTCAACTCATCTTCTGTTTGAGCACCTAAAATGAAATGGCAGGTTTTCAAAATTATCAGCTCGCGGAAATACAGCTTGCAATGTACAGAGGTTTAAGTATCTGTGTTCCAGTTCTTCATTGTCCAGTCACTGCCTGCCACAGAGCAGACACTCCTTGATCCCAGTTGCCGAACCTCCAGCTCTGCTGTCAGTATGAGGAACTCTGTGTTCAACCACCTTGAACTTTAGGCCACCAAATAGGTGACTGCACTTTAAGGCCCTGATTTTGAAAATCTTGATATGGTTGAATACAGCACCTGTAAATTAGCACTTTGCAAAACTACTTTGCTTCTCAACTTCAATTCACCAGGCATAGGGAAATCACTGAAGTCTCTTTTCCTTAGGAAAAGAGTTTAAATATGCAAATTAAGTTACAAAATATTAGGAGATCATGCTGGGTGGCAGGAGAATTTGCCAAGCCCCTCAATAAAATAAGGAATGTTGCTAACATACTTAGGATTGGAACTTAATCATTTTTCTGAGAAATTGCGACTGTATGAATATCTTGATAATATTAAATCCTTCTTTTATTGCCCATGCGTGCAATAATTATTCGAGATGAAGTTACTAGAATGAGTAATGTGTTCAGAAACTACAGAGGAGAAATGATAGACTAAGTTGAAGTGAGATAGTTAAATAGGTTCTGGTTGAAAAGTGTCTAATTTGTAATGGTGTCATATAGGCGTGAGAATACATCGTCTGATTGCATTCAACAATGTTCCTGAAGAAAATTCTCATAACTTTCTGTACTTATTAGCATTTTTATGTTTTTATTATGTTAGTAATAGTGATAAAAGATTAGACAGGCTTAATACTTCGTAATGAATTTGGTCAGGCTTTAATCTGATCCCATTATTTATGGAATATTAGTAGATGTCAAAATTGTTTTTGAAAAAAGGTCCTGTGTTATTGAACGTATCTAGCTTATTAGTGAAGTGCCTGTTCTAATACAAAGGTGTTTCTTGCTTCTAAGCTGTTTATTAAATCAGTCTGAAACACCAATAAGACTTTAGAGAGATGATTTGGCACATTCCCATGCAATATATGTAAACATTCTTAAATACCTTAATTAGTAGTGCATGCTGCTGGAATTAACATTAATCACTGCATTGCTATGTAAAATTTATTTGTGGATAGGATGTAGTAATTAGCATTAGCAACATTGGATTGCTAAACAGGTGTTCCATAGCTAAAAATTTAGATATCTGCATCTAAAGACTGGGCAGTGTGTGCATAGTTTGTGCTTTTTGTTGGCTGTAAGAATGTAGAGTAATGGGGGAAAGGTTCTCAGTTACAAAATAAAATGTATCTGTTCCATGATTTCTCTTGTCTATCTTTTTTTGCCTTTTTTTCATAATAGGAATTCAGGAGCACAAGATAATTGCTATTGATCTTGAAATAATCAGTTTACATAATCTAAGAGAATATGAGGGAACAGCTTTAAATTCTGGTTTCAAGTAAGACACTCCTTGAGGTAGCACTCTAGGAATAGCAGTACTTCCGTATTCCTAAAGGCAGTAAGTGTCTGGGTACGTTTGTTTTTCTGGTTTGGTGGGGGCTTTTTGTTTGTTTTTTGAAACCCCTTCTGTAAATACAAACATTAGCAACACAGAAACTTCATTTTATACTCTGCAAATTAAGTAGTTCTGTCTAAAATGCCGCATCTGGTAGCCCATAGGACTGTGCTTTTGCAACAGTTCTCAGAAGCACACAGATAACCTCTGAATAATAAAAACAATTGAAGAATTAAGATGTGTCCCACCGCTTTTTTAGGAATTCCACTTGTACTTTTTCTCTTATTCACCCTGAACATTCAGAGGTCAGCACTGGAATAGTTGAAAAGGAAGACCAGTGACATCTGCCTCTCAATATTATACTCTGAATTTGTGTGTGTGCATATACATGTATAGGCTATGATTTTCTCTGTTTTGGGAAGGTTATTTTGACAGCTGTGGACTTCTACAGTAAATTTAATGGTAACTTTGAAATTGCTGTAGGCAGGCTTTTTGAATAAAAATATTTCAATAAAAACAAAGGGATATTTTTCAGCCTTTCATAAAACCAAATTTCCTTTATCAGGGATTAAGGGAAACTTAAAGGTATTCCAGTAGAGTGGCATATGAATGTAAAATGAGAAATTATGTAGATCAAATTCAGCACCTTCTGAAATGAGTTGCCTGAAGATACTAAACAATAATGTCAAAATTTCAAGCAACTGTGAAACGTTAATTTGTAAATACATGGAGTTAAATGCCTCACAGTTGGCATTTCAGTCTGCTTATTTAAGTCTGCCATTTCAACATTTAATCCTATCAAAAGAAAGGAGGAGGATTAAAGCAAGCGAAGCTTTTTCAAAATGTCACTTTTTATGAAAATTCATGATCTTGTAAAATTTGATAATATTTGTAAATACAATGGGGAATAGTTCTGAGATTTGTGCCTTACATAATATTCTGTAATCCGTCTTTCAAATAAACTTGAAGGCCATCAGGATTTTTTCTGGCTCATCCTAAACATTTAAGCTTTTTTTGACTGGAGGCTTACAAAAGCTTCTCTGTGATTTAATGAGACCTTCTGTGAAAATGCACTGTAGTGCTTTGCTTTGCAGAGACATGAATATGAACACTAAACCAAAAGCAAACAAAAAAAATCATTCTTTTTTTTGGTGCATGTATATTCAGGTAGTCTAGGATAAGGTGTAATCACTGTAGTCACAGTCTGACCCAATACTTATTGCCTGCTTGTAAAAATCATTTGGAAGTTATCGTATATTGTGTTCTTGGGCATGCGTACCCTCACCTGGGGTTGTAATGGTTAAAAAGCAGAGCTCTTCACACTTCGCTGCATCTGGTAGCAGCCAATGTGGAATGCATCCAGTGCATCCAAGTCCGTAATGTTCCTTACGTGCACCTTTCTCCCTGTGTCCAAGCTCGAAGTCACGATCCTTCCTAGGTTTCCTCAGAGTGGTTGGAGTTCTGCGGAGGTTCTGACTGCTTGCAATGAATCTGACTTGCTGGGTTTCAAATTGAAAATGCCAGATAAAAAGATAAATGAACAAAATAATTTGAGTGAGAAGAATCTGTAAGGAGCAAGGCTTAATGCTTTATGTTTGTGTTCGTGCTTCCCTGTCCCCCAGCTCTTGCTTTTAAATTTCTGGTAATAGAAATCATCCATGTTAGTCAAACCTGGGAAGAGATGTTCTTCTGTAGCCAGACACTTCTGTTAAAAAAAGAAGAATAAATAAAAAATAAATTTCTTTGCAAGCCACTTGGTCACAGCTGCCATTTGTGATACTCTGTTCAGCTAGGGTCTTCCAAATTACTGTTTTGTACTCTCTGGAAGCAAAGTACTCCTTTCTGATTTGTAATTTTTTTTGACAAAAGGTGGAAGCCTTTTAGATGGCTGTTAGGTGAATTCACCTCTGAAGATCTCTCTCTCTCTGACAGTTCTTGGACAAAATGTACATAAAACTTTATGAGCAACATTCATTTTAGCGGTGTATTTTTTCCTTAAAGGTTACTCACATACCAAATACATACTACAGATTGGTTATTAACTTTTAGTTGCATGTCTTCCGTATCCTCCAGATAGTACCTGCTTTGAATAGAAACTGCAAGATTTTCTTGTCATACTTCTTAACTACAACTTCACATTTAAAACATAAAACTATTAAGTCAATGCAACACAATCTCTTTTCCTTAAAAATGCTTGTAAAAGCTAAGACAAGCACCCTGTTTTAGTGCATCACTAGATGATCTGTACTGAATTTTTTTTGTATTCTTCTCATCTGTTCCAAATATTGGATGCAGGAAAGAGTTTTAAGTAGTTTTTACAGCAGCTGTTTCTCATTTGCGAAGAAATTGATTTACAGTCATAGCTGATCTTGCTAAATAAATAGATGTCTGATGCATGAAAGCTAACTTTGTTTGTATAAACAGTATGGCCTATTGTAAGAGAGATAACAGTGTTTTATTGACCAGAGTAAACAAAATGGTTTCTGGGCAGTTGAGTGTATTTCTGGAATGACTTTCTAAACTATGTTGTTATGCCCTGATGCAAAGTTCTCCAGCCAGGAGAGCCAGCAGCGCAGACTGATGGCTGGTGCACGTGGCTGGGACAGGGGGTGGCAAGTTCAGGCCTCTCCTCTCTTTGAAATGTCGTTTATTAGTGAATCATCTATGCAAACTCTGCTTTCTGAAGGTCATAATTTTCAAAAGTAGGTGTTTGGCTTTGGGGTCTGGTTGACAGTGTTATTTTGGGTATGCAGCTTCCAAGTTCTTTAAACCTAGAAGTCTGACATGCATTGTCAAAAAGCTAGTTTGTGTGGTTTTATGCTTTTTAGTTTTTGTTTGTTTGTTTTTGTTGTTTTGTTTTTTAAATCAGACCTGGTATCATGTTCATCCTGAAGCATCCTTTTTCACTTTGGTGTATTCAGACTCGGTTCTTTTCCCCTGAATAGCATGAAGAAAATAGACTTTATCGACTTTAAATGGATTTATTATACAGAGTTTCTTTTACCAACTGGCAGACTGGCCAAGTGTCTCATATCCAAGGCATAAACTGAGATAAGCAAAATTAAAACTTTTTAAAATCAATTTAAAACTTAAACATTTGTGTGAAGTTCATCTTAAGCAATTTTTTTTTGTCTCCTGGGACTCTTGTGTCTCTAATTTGGAGAGCCTCTAAATTACAGCAGCAATCTGACTAACCTTGATTATCCATCAATAAAAATCTAAGTATTACTCATGTGCCAAGGCTCGAGTTGGTGTATCTTTTTTTTTTTAGCCTTTTCATATGATGTGTGATGTGAAGGGGTAGGAAGTTCTTCATCTTATCCAAGCAACCAGCTGCCAAAACTTGTTCAAATAGCAGAATGCAATTAGTTCTTACTTTTGTTTCAGCGCACTCAAGATGCTCAAACACAGATATTCACAACCACCTTTGGAAAAATGACTTGTCATTGCTGGTTTGTGCTTTGTTTGCCTTTTGGGTCTTGTTTACTTTTAAAATATATTTTCTCAGAGTACCATTGTAAAAGTTAACCTCTTCTTAACATATGGTGTTTAGGGAGCTGGGAGAACCTATGTGTGCAAATTAATGTCTGTAAGAGGAGTTAGCCAATTTGGGTAAAATCCTATTAAAAATTAGTTGTATTTAGTTTTTGTGGCTTTTTTTGTTATTGTTTTGCGGGTTGGGTTTTTTTTTTTTTTTTTTTTTGAACCCATGTTTGCTGATGGAGTATGGAGACTTAATGGAGTTTTTAACTCCTCCTAAATCAGTAAAAATGATGGATAACTTTGGCAGACCTTTTTTTGAAGTAAAGTAAACCTGTTGCAGGTTGGCCTCCTGGAAAGTTTCTACTTCTTATTGTATAGTCTGAAAGAAGCATAGCTAGACCAGGAGAAATATCAGGTCTTCAGCGACTCAGAAGAGCAACTCATTTTGGCAGAATGGAAGAGCCAGAATGAGACATAAGGGCATACGTTTGGCAGCTGAGCTGTGTCATCAGAAGCCGAGAAGATGTTTTTGAGGACACAAAACTGTAACACAGGGAGCAGATGGAGACAGCTGCAAGGTAGATGGATTGATGGTTACTAAATGGTGCTCTGCACCAAGCAAGCAGATTCTTCGGCGCTAAGAACAGACTTTAGAGGGATGTATGAAATGGAAGGGTTCTGAACAGATTGGTTATTACAGGCTGCAGTGTAGCTGAAAGTGTTCTCTTGTTGGTAAGTAATCTGTCACTTCTGTAACAGAAGACTCGGCTATTGTTGCTTATTTTTAATGCCCATAGATGAATCCAAGTATCCAAACAACTGCTTGCTTTCAGTTAATAGACACACTGAAAGTTAATCGGAGTTCATGGCATTCATGTTTGCATCTTTTCTTTCCCCTAATTCCTCACTCAAAAAGCACACTGTGTGGTAACAGGAAAAGATATCCTGTAACTCTGAAGGTCTTTAGGGATCATGAATAGCATGGGCAGCCAGCAGACATGCTCTCGGAAGGTGTGGCATATTACAGTTTGGACAAGCACAGATTTATCTGTCATCTGTAGGGCCTCTCTTCCTATCCATCTTGAGCTCCTAGCCAGCAAGGGCTGTTCTGGTTTGTGGGTACCTGGCATAAGGTTGTATGTTTTTTACACATCTACTTTGGCCTGCAACATGTTATATGCTGAGAAGCGTGATTTGCACTTAAAGTTACATAAGCGCAGCTGTTTGCATTGATTTTAAGTGAAGAGAAGCTTAAGTCTCTTTTCTGGTTCTCTGTATGATTCAGGTTTCTTACCTAATCATGGCCCTATAGATCTGTGTTCCTGTCTGGATTTCAACAGCTACCCTTCCATTCTGATGAGTTTTTGAGAGATGGTATTAAAACATTCAAGAAGATTTGATATACAGGCTATATTAATGTATACTAAAGTTCTCATTAGTAGAGGAAATCTCAGTACTTAGGTCTGATTCTCATTGCTGTTTTAGTTGGTGTAAACACAAAAATTACAGTAGCTTAAGCAAGCATAATCAGGCTAAATACTGGGAAGAAATTTGGAAAGAAGTTTTCTGAAAATATCCTTAATTAATATTTAATATATAATACAGTAATTTTAGTATTAAAGAGCCTGCTGTTCTTTAATGTAGGTATTTGCTGTAGGTCCTCCAACAGGAGGAAAATGGGTTTTCGTACAGCACAGACAGTTGATATCTAATGGTCTCAAATGTTGTGGTTAAGGTGTCCAAATACAGGCCTATAACATACTGAGTGTCTGCAAAGAAAGCCTTTAATTTTGTGGGAGGAATTCCTTATTCTGAGTATTGTCTTATGCCATGTTGCTATTTTTATGATGTCAAATGAGTTAAGTAGTTCAGATTCTTGGACTCGGGGTGCAGTGTTGTTACATGGGTCGTGTCTTACCTTTCTAGAATGCTGTAATTATTTAACTGAACATTATCTCAAAATGACTAAATTTTTTTCTTCCTTCTTTCTCTTTAACCGCAAGCTGAAGCAGAAATCAGATGCTTTTCTCTTAGTGTTATAAATCTCGTACAGGTCTAGCAGGGTGGAGCTCAGCATCTGGAGGCAACACTGTGATTGAAAATGGTGGTTGAAGAGTTTATGTTGTCATAATTGTTTTTGCTAGTTAGAATTCTGGTTATTTTCTGTCTGCAGAATAGCAGGAGATAAATCCTACTGTTTGTGGGCAAAAGTGCACGTTCTGATAATTATTAGTACACAATAAGTGATTCTTCTTGCTTTTTCATAATGGCTACTATTTTTAAATACTTCCAGTAATTTAAAAAAAAAAAAAAAAAAAACATAAGCAGGCATTTTGTAATGCAAGTATCGCATTCTCCAAATGCTCTATAATGATGCCAGATAGAAATGGGAAAGTAATATGGGTGGGCAGCATAGCAATTGCCCTGCAATTGGAATGAAGTTTTCTGAAAATATCCTTAATTAATCAATTAATATTTAATTAATATATAATACAATAATTTTAGTATTAAAGAGCCTGCTGTTCTTTAATATAGGTATTTGATGTAGGTCCTCCAACAGGAGGAAAATGGAGGGATCAGAATTGGGGATCAGCAATTGCTGATTCCCATCATACAAATGCAGTGGCTAAAAGGTCGTTCCAGTGTACTAAGGTTAGGTATAGCAGACGGATCCTCTGCAAAGGACACCTGGGTATCGGAAGTAATCAGAAGTGAGTCATCATTAAAAAACGGAGCATTTCCCTTAATGCAGTCTGTTAAAAGGCTGTCTCCATTAAATTCTGGTTAAGATAAATAGACTCTTTGAACTATGAATGTCTTTACAAATATTTTAACCAAAAGTCAGTATCTTCAGATCTTTACTAATGTCATCTGTTTCCATTTTTAGGTGCTTAGCTTGGAACAAGTATAATGTCTGGGCAGCCTCAGATCCATTTGATGTTAATTGAAGCTATATATTTTCCCTAGCTGAAGGAAGAAAACAAACCCAAAAAAGCTCCTAGAAATCTGAGGCTGGATATCCAGAAAGCTTGATTTATTTATTTTTTTGTTTTTAATTATAAAAACAGTTAAAGTTTTTCATATCTGAACATATATATAAATATATACACACTTTATATGTGTGTATAAGCTGTGTATATATATAAACATAAATGCACTTAATATATGTAGATGTGTGTACGTGTGTATATATAAAAAAAAAATCAAAAACATCAGTTGTTCTTCAGTTAAATTTAAATGAAAGTCTCATGGATAGCAAATTGCCCATGCATTTAAAAATGTAGATACTTGCAATTATAATAAATGACTCCTGAGAACTTGGGCTTGGCTTATCTAGGGCTCATTTATACTTGCAGCTCTAATCTTATAGAATTGAGTCAAGAAATGCAAAGATGATGGTTATCAGAGCAATTGCAGAAAACGGTTTGTAGATAGTTAAATCATACATGTGTGGGAGTATAACAAGAATAGGCTGTACAACAGCTTGTAAACTAAAAATACTCAGATAACAATATGAATTGCTTGGGAAGTAAGCTTAGGAATACAGCGTTCACACCTTCATAACCCAACCAAGCATTGTAATCTCCTTCCCTAGCCCATCTTTCGAACTGATGATTTCCACTGGTCTCAAAGTAGGTAGACATTTGTGATAAGTAGAAACAAAAATATACTTACCCGGTATGATTCCAGTGATGTAGTTAACTGTGTAACAAGTAACTTAAATTATAAGTTGCTATTCAGCCATTTCACGTTTCTGTGAAATGTGGAGTCAAAATTGTTTTGAGCTGTATAACCTGTTCTTGGGGGATATGAAAAGCACCCTGTGACAGAAATGTTGATAGATGTTGTACAACATGCTTTTACTCATAAGTTTTGGATTTAAGACCTGTCTATAGACTGTAGATAAAGTTGTCCTCTTTAGGGACGTGTGCGTGTACAAATATATATGTATACATAAATAAAAGATAATTTGGGAAATTGATGTGCATATTACAAGCTGTATCGATAGTGGGATGCTTAGATTGTATCTACACAAGTAAGTGGTACAGCCTTGGGGCCGAGGACACGATTATCGTGGCGTAGCGTCTGGGGCTTTTACTGGGGTCTGGCTGGGGTCTGTCCTGAGGGGCTGGCCACTGGTGAGCGGTCGGAGCGCTGGCTGGTGTAGCTTGGGCTGGCTGCAGTGCAGTTTGAGCGTTCCAGGGGCCCGTGGTAATGCAAATCAAAGCACAGGGAGCAGAGACCATGGAAAGATCAGACTCAAAAGCACACACCTGATCTGAGCTAAAAAGCAAATGTAGGCGTATGCTTTAAATAACTGTTAAATCGCAGATTCCCTCTTGGGTGTTGGCTGTTTTCTTGCTCCTATGTCTTTTGGCTCTTGAATGAGCTGAAAAGCCATTGCATTTTTTTTGTCGCAATCTTGCATGTGGCACAGAGGTCTACCTGTAAAAGGTTGTCGAGCTGCTTTTTTTTGTTTTGTTTTCATGGGGAGCATAGTAAAGAAGTATCTGATGTGTAGTGGAGGCATGGGCAAAACTTCATCCTGTGGGGTGGCAGTGAGGTATGCCGCTTGTCAATGGACTGAGATCATGCAATGAGGTTGCTGAAGCCCTTTGATGTAAAGGGCTAGAGATTGTAGAAAGAAAGCAGTTCACAACCCAACCTGGGAGGAAAAACTTGGAGGGCTCTAGCTGCACATGTAAGGTATTTCAGGAAAAAAAAAATCTATGGGCAAGATGAAATAGATCCTATATGTATAACTCAAATCCAATAAAATAGCTCAAAATAGAAAAGAAACAGGTAGCAGTGATGTGCAGGTGAATATATTCTTCTGCCGATGTGACTTTATTTCTTGTGATACCTAAAAACAAAGCACTTAGATTTGCTTTGGTAGTTCTTCGTTATGTCTTTGAACAGTTGCTTTACTCTGAAGGGGTGAAGCACAGCACCAAGTATTTATAAGAATTTTGAGGGTGCTCTTGAGTTTCCTTAGTTGTGCTGTCCTATTAAAAATACGGGAAAGTAAGGGAGAATTGAGAGTTTTTGTTGATTGCTAGGGATTTTTGTCGTTTTAAGACCAACTTAATTGTAAGGTGTGAAGAAGCAAGATTTCAGGCACACGGTTTTGACCTGAAGAAGGCTCTGCACTTGGGTGGGGTGGGATGTGTTGGGGGTGAAATGCAGCACTGTGTGTTTAGCTGGGGGAGCTTTGAGGGCGGTGGTGAGAGCCTTGTTAGCTGGGCAGCCTTGCAGGTGAGGAAAAATAAACAGCTCAGGAAAACTTTTGGCCAGAATTTCTTTGAAAGCTCCCAGTGAGGAAAATACCCTGGGTGCTAGGAATTATATTGCTGAACCAAACCAGTTCTCTAAGCAGCACTTAGAGATGTACTATCTGTTAATCATTAAGAGAAAGCAGGCACGGTAGTAAGGGAGAGCAAATAATGACTATGAAGTTGGTGCAGGAGACCAGGTGTGATGATGAATAACTGCATCAATTCAGCTGCATAAACAGAGCTGAGGACGTGTAACAAGGGTAATACCACCAACAAAGTCATAGGAGGAATAAGGTCATGGGGGTGCAGTGGGTGTAAATATTTGGCTAGTGTGGAATTTTTAAAGTACCTAGTTAATGTGTGTTATCTATAGGTTATAGAAACTCCAAGGGAACTTGTAATTATACTATCAAAAACATTAAACAGAAATGCTGACGTCAGCAGAAAACGGCAGGAAAATTGGCTAGATTTCAAGCAAGTAATTATATGTATAACTCCAAACAAGATTTAAACATATCTGAACAAGTTGTCTGGTTATTAGAGTAGAGCCGGAGTAATTCGGGGTGGAAGAGAACTCAGGAGGTAACCTGGTCCACCCAGGTCAGGGCTAAGCTGGACCAGGCTGCTCAGGACCCTCTTCAGAGCATGGCGTGGCAGGCAGGCAGTGCCAATTGTTTAAAGAGTCATTCTCTTCAATTTTTTCTGTTTTTTTGATCTCTCACTAAACAGTACTTGACAAACTATATGGTACACATGGAGAGAAAGCAGCCGAGTTATCTGCATTCATTTAGACTGGTTTAGACTAAATCACTCCTTTTACTTGAAACCAGTCTAGGAGTATTTCTGTTCTGATGGACTCAGAGTAAGATTTTTGTGTTCCAGGTAGTCCAGACACAAGGCAATTGTAGCCTAAAAACTCTGTAACAAACCTGCTAAACAGAGAAAATAGTAAATATGTGATATTTGTTTCTTTTATTAAATTTCCACAGTCTGGCTACAGTGGGTGTTTAGCCAAAGCGTGGCACCACCTATGATGGATTTTTATTCCTTGCAAACGATATTTGAACAAAGAATACTTTTTTTTAACAAAGTGTTGTGTTTTTTTTTTTTTTTTTTTTTTGCCAGGATTGATAAATATTTCTATTTCCAGTACAGTTTTTGAAGCTTTAGCTATTGGGGGAGAATCTGAAATAACATATTTTCTGAAAATATGTTCGTAATAACTAGGAATGAACTGTTGGCTGCTGTTATGAGAAAAGATATTCAGATTCTTGCCAACTTATGCATAGAAGTGCCATTAGGAACCGCAGTCTTGGTTACATACAATTGAGGTAACCAAGGATTGTAATTAATTCCTGAACTTTAAAAATAGCTACTGGGAGGAAGTAATTTTGTAAAAGGTCACTAAAGCAGTATTCTCTTATGTCTAATAATTGGAATGAAAGTAAACCAGATTTACCAGAAAGTAAAGAATGTGTTTCTAGCTAAGATCACACAATTTACTTCTACAGATATTAGTTTCATTTTTGGTTTTGTTTTGACAGCTGGAACTGGAAACCTGTAAAGGCACTGGCAATGTGTCCTGGACAGAATACAGAGAATACTCTTTCGCAAGTTCAAAAAATAATTTAGTGGAGCAAAGAGATCTTTTGATATTGCCAAACCTCCAACTCTCTGTGTTACTCTCTTCAAATGTTGAAATAAATATTATAAAGCTACAGTAGAAGGGAAGCAAGAAATGTTGCAATGGCTGCACAAAGACCAATTTAGGGGAAGATGCTGTATGGGTCTTGCCTGCTTGTATCCTGGGTCCCCTTTTCAGCAGAGCAGTAGTAAAACAGGACAAGGGGCAAGCAACTTCCTTCCTTTTACTGTCCTTCTGTCTATATCAAATTGGAAGATAAAGATTTGACTTGGGAACTTGGAACCTTTTTACATTTTTTATGTAATTTTTTTTTTAAGTTTTAATTGGAAAATTCATGTACTTTTGAAAGCAATTCTTCCTCTTTATTTTTTTGAAAGCTAGTTACTGTTTTGTTGTTGTGCTTCTTGGTGGCTGATGTCTAGCAGTCCTGCAAATTACTAGGTAAGCATTATATATTGTTAAATGCAAAGTGCAGGAGTGTAAATTCTGTTGTCAGTAGAAGAAACTTTTTGAAGATAGAATCTCTGAGGCAACAGCTTAAATCCAAAGCAGAATAGCAATGGTTAGCCTACCATTACAGAAGACACAGAAGATTTTACAAGTAGGTCATGAAATCGGTGTATGGTAGTCATCCTTTTGTCTGTCTATAGATCTTGTACATTTCTCCACGTGATTTGATAAGGAAAGAACAGCATTTGAGAATGCTGAATGAACAGGCAGCTAGTAACTGTAAGGTGGCCAGAAACACTTCAAAGCAATGCCTTCTGTGAAAGAGCATGCTTGACACGTGGAACTTGAATGAGTGGACAGTAGATACAGACTTGGGTGTTTTGAGTGTCTGTCTGTCACTTGACTACTTCCCCAAATATCCTTTAGTTCCATTCTCTGAGTATTGCTGCCATGTATGTTAAATACTTGGTACAAGATGACTGTCAGCTATGGGTTTTATCTAGTGTAAGGATTAATTTTGAATTGGTTATTGTTAGCATTGCAGCTTGCTGATATTTAACAGTATCAGAAAATCGTATTTAGCCATGCTGGTTACAGTAATTTTATCGGTTCAGTGAGCTTCACTACAGTCCAGAGGCAGCAGTTTGATACATCTTTCAAAGTGTCTCATTTTCATATTCATTTAGATATCTCTTCTTTTATATTTATCCCTATAAGTAGCTGTATGCCTGTATAATGGTATAATGCCTTTTTTTTTTTTTTTTTTTTTAGAAAACACCGATTTCTAAAATCTGCAGTTTTGAACTTGTATTTGGAAGAAGAAAAAAAAAAAGAGTGAAGGTATTTAGCCAGGCAGGGCCATAAATCAAGGAGGCAGTCCAGTTTGGCTGTAGCCCCCAAGTAATTCTTAGAGCTTTGGTATTTGTGTTCCCCCCCCAAAAAACATAAAGCTGCAATAAGCCCGGGCAGCTCTGGTTTTGTGCAGGGGCGAGTTGGCTCCGGCTCCTGGGGACGATGGCAGTGAGACCAGGCGTCTCCAGGAGGACAGCCCCGCTTCTGGGAGGGTCCTGGAGCCCCAGGAGGGCCGAGTGGTGCTGCTGGCTGGGGCCTGGTCCTTTCAAATTGCGCCTGGGCAAGGACACGTTTTGCCGTTTGCTCACATCAGGGCTGTGGTCATCCCGTGAACTTACAGCATTGTCACCATCGTTGAGAAAGGCATTTACAAAAACCATGTGTTCTTCATGGAAGCAAAACCATTCACTTTCTATGTAATAAAGTTACAGCTTTTCCAATAATTATGAGCAGAATATTACTTGATTTCATCATGATACACATATGCAAAGTCTGTATGCACAGAAGTCATGATCCTTACATGCTGTTTTTAATTTTGGCTTTCTTTTTATGCAAAATATTGTTTCCAGTTCAACTCAGAAGTGTCCTTGTCTGAAAAAATCAATGATGCTTCTGTTGAAAATGTCTAAATTACAGTCTGTTTTGGTGTCTGTGTGACTTAGCAGTGTAGAATTCCTTCAGTTTTAATTATCTTCTGGGGCTCTTGTTCCAATGGTATTAAAGTATGTAAGCCAAAGGCTTTTTTTGTGAACCTTGAGAGTTCATCAAGAAGGGCAAGCTGTGCATGATGAAAACACATGTTTATTCATTAGGATTTTCTTCTGGCACTGAAGGCTAACAGACTTCGAAGTTTAAAAAAAAACAAAAACAAAAAACTCACTAACAATTTTGCTTTATCTCCCCATATTGTCTTTTTGTCTCACAAAAAAAGATTCTTCATACGTTTCTCCAGCAGACTATGTTGTAATATTTGCATGACAGTCATTACCTAAGAGTAACATTGTGCACAAAGAGGTAGTGAAAAATCTGAGTCTAAGCTATGGGTTTTTTGGTAGTTTGCAAAGAGTTTTAATAACCAGAGATCTTCAATGGGGAAATGATGAATGCTTTGCCATAGTACCCACACATTGTCTTGCAGACAGCAGTTCTCCAATCCAGACTAATTATTTTTCTCTCTCCATCTTCCTTTCCCTCCACTCTGTGTGTAGCCTTCCTTACCCTAAACTGTGACTAAATATAATTTCCCAGGTACTTTTTTCTTAGGCTTTCTAATGTGCTTCAGAGGTTGAGAGAGAATTTTCTTGAGTTAATGCATCTCTTGTTCTCTTGAAATACAGTGGTAAGTTAAGTGATTGTATTAAAAATTGGGAGTAAATTAATGATTAAATTTGTAATTTTGCATCCTGAAGTTTTCGTGTAAGATATTTCATCTCTCTTACTTTTTTTTACTTTAAGCTATTTCATCATTCATCACACTGCACATTTGTTTTTCTATGAAGTTCTAATTTCTTTACTCTGTAGGCTTTCAAGTTGTGTTTTTGTCAAAATTTTCATCTTACCTTGTTCTTATGACCAAAAAAGCACCTTCTTACAGCTTCACTGTAAAATATATATATATTTAATTCATGCCCAGATTAAGCTTTGGTATATTTTACTAGTTCTATTTTCAGTGCACAGTCCACTTTATTCACAACTTTTTAAATATTACTTTTCCAATATTTTAAAATAAAAGTATCAAATTAAACAAGAAACAGACTTTGAATATTTAGTACTGCATGTGCCATTTATGAACAGTGAATCTTTTTTTTGAGGCTGCTCCTCAGGAATTTTCAGAAAGAGCCCTTAAAGCACACCGCAGCACTTGGTAGACTTGCAGCCTTTGGCTGATAAAGGCCCCGCATGCATTCAATTGTGTATGCAGCCAGCACTGTTGCCTTGGCTGAGCTGTTGTGTCAGCCATCAGACTGTCAGTGATGGTCAAGAAAGTATAATACCATGGACTGATACCAAGTTTTCAAATTATATTGCACAGAATGCTCTCATCAACTTCTTTGGTGCATTTTTCCATATCTTTTTAGTTTGATAAGGTTCATTGAAATGATTAAATAATCTGAATCATTCATACCTAAGTGAAGAAAACAAACAAAAAACAACAACAACAACAAAAATCATGATTTCAGAACTGATGCAGATTCCATCCCTGTAATATGTAGAAAAATAAATATTTACCACCTCAAAGTAAAAATGTAAGATCTACTGAAGGACAGCTTCTGTCGTGCACATGCATTTTACAGTCTTCTCTCTGCCTTGTTAATAGGATGTTTTGAAAATGTATTTATTTCTCAGGCGCTCTGTGGTATTGACAAATTCTTCGTTCATTTTTTAAATTAAATGAGGAGTGAGTTGTAGATTCTTTCAGTGAGGTAATTTGTCACAGTCCTAAACAAGCCCTGTTTCTGATGGCAAAGGAGAGAAGGGGAAATGGAAATAGGAAGATAATGCATTGTGAAATCTGTTGGATATTTTTCTAATATATTTCACTAGCTATCAGTAAGATCTGTTGTTAATTTAAAAATAATAGAGCATAAAACCAGAGTATGTGAAGTTATTGTGAGTGCTGAAGTAGGAGACATTTTTAAGCTTGACATAATTTCCTATTCATTCTTTCACTTGCCTTCCTACAGGGAGACATGGAGTTGGTATCTATTACTTCCCTCAGCAAAATACTTCAAATACCACTCAAAATGGATGAACTGTTACTTCTGTTGTAGATAGTGTCCTGTTCTTCTTTAAATTGAATTTTTCTTTCACTCCTGGTAGGCTATTTCTGGAAGAGCGTTTTTTCTTCTAGCACTTGCGCATATTTTGGTGGTAGTGGGGGTCTAAGATGTTTCTGTGGAGAATTCACGTGTTCTGCTACCTCCAGAAATGCATGGGGGCTGGGGAGATTAAGGGAGAGATTTCTGCCAGAATTGTGACTAAGCCTTGTGATAACGCACAATTTCTTTCTGAAATGTTTAACAGAAATTTTTGTGATATGGCAAAGTAGGTTTTTTATTTCTTAGTGTTTTGTTGTTTGTTTGGTTTTGGACATGCATTGTAATAAAGCTTTTTCATATCCTAGAAATGGAGAATATTCAGCTCTTTGTCTGTTCTGTTTTCTTGCCACTCAGACATCTAACTATAGGGAACAAATCCTACATTTTTGTTATCCGAGTATATGACCACATTGATTACATGGAGAGAAAGACACAACATGAAAATTTCAGACCTTCAGATCTTCGCGAATCACCTGTAGAAGTTAGGATCCAAAGTTTCATAGCATGTTGATTCCAATTTGCAGTGTTCAGTTTCTAAATCATTCTTCTGATATATTGGGAAGTGATTTTTATGTGTATTTGTTGGGGGGGGGTGTAATTCTAGAATACTTCTCAAGTGCAAAGCAAATATAGCTGGGTATTGATTTCTTTTGCAAAGTGAATTGTCAGTATTTGACTTGGTGTAAAGACGTTTTCAGTTTATAGTTGTGGCAATTTTTATAAGTGATGAATGGTAACAGTATGAAAATCTGGCTTCTAGGTGTGCTGTTGTCTTGGTGCAACTAATTAGATGTGACAGTGAGCTCCTGTTTCACTGCCTGGCAGTGACTTGTGCCCTATAACCATAAACAAATTGATTTGACATGTGTTCAACAAAGAACCAGAAATAGATGTATGGTCCTGGAAATCTTTACTGTTTATATAGTTACGTGTTCGTACTGCAGTGTTTTGTCCAGAACATAATTAAAAACAAATCAGTGTGGTTTGGGTTCTGTTCTACATAGAGAAAGATTATTGTGTACCAAAACCTTGTCCTTCTCATGGCAATTATTCTGAATGGGCTAGATACAGATCCCCAGCTCCTCCGGTCTTGGCACTGCAGAATTTCAGCATTAAACTCATCTTCTGGCTTTCCCAGATAAAGGGGGGATGAGGGCGATGTATATAACAGGAACTTTGTTTTGATCCAGATGGATCATCTGTTTAATCTCTTGAAGAGTTGTTATGATGATGAATCATTTTATTGCATCTGCTTTAGTTCCTTTGGGTTCAGCTAGTTCTGTGTAGGGGTCTGAAAAACGAGCGGTCATACGGGATAGTATTCAGGCTTGCATTTCTCTGTGATAGCCATCTAGCCATTCATTAGTATTGACGAGAAATGTAACGGTTGTGACAAAGATAGTGTGAGTATGCAGTGATCACAAACTGTGTTCACTTAAGTCCTATGCTACTTTAAATTGTGTAATTACATTGGTCCTAGGTGCATGTCAGGTCCCTGTTGCTTAGGCTATGCTGTTACTAAGGGCATAATTTGTATTACCAGAAATTGCAGTGGTTTGCTTGTAAGAGTATGTGTTTTTACATATTTTTTGCACACAATTGGGTAAGTAAACGTTTAAATATCAGATTTTTAGTAAGTCAAATTCCCTCACCTCCGGCACGAAGCCTTGTCTCACAATCCCTTTCCCCGCATGACGGCAGCGTGAGCAGCGCACCGGGCCCCCGGTGTGGCGGGGAGCCCCGGTGTGGCGGGGAGCCCCGGGTGGCAGGGCCGAGCAGCGCTGCAGCTGCTTCTGGAGCCCCTGCCACTGCCCCAGCAGCACCGAGCTCTCCCTCGGAGCAGTTTCAGCAGTGATTCTGCTCCCAGCTCAAATCCGTGGGTTTTGCTGACGATTCCCAGGTGAGAAGTATTTACAAAGCTCCTGCTCTCTTCGGAAGGCACACTGTACTCCAGATGCGGCTTTCTGAAATTGGCATTGCTGTTCCAGAATAAAGTAAACCTATAAATAATGCGCTTATTCTTTCTCCCAGTGTTTTTCCTTCAGAAATGTAATTTTTAAGCCCTTTAAAACATAACTTTTGAACCCTTTAGTGCGAGCTAAGGGTTATGATTCGTATGCATTAGAAAGTAGTATTGTAGATTTTATTTCCATGGAAACTAGCATCAGTGAGGCATTTTACTGTAATGACAACGGATAATAACTTTTCGTAGTTTTAGTTCTGATGGCAATATCCATGTCAGTAATCAGATTGATGCTGCTGGGGCCGATAGTCTGTGAAGAGGAAGACTCTTCACAGTGCCAATTAATTCCATTATAAAGAACTTTTGCTTGATATTCTAATAATTCAAATTTATTTCATGAATATCAATAAAAAATGTTTTATAACTATTAATTAGTTCTGATACTAACATAATTACTAGCTGTTTTAGAAGTTTGCTTTTAATATGTACACTCGAATGTTTTTCTTTTTTTTCCCATCTCAAGTGATGAACAAAACCCTGGATTGATCTTTCTCTCCCGTGCACATATTCAAAGTGCACAAACACTCATGTTCTCATTAATTTCCTGTATCTGTAATTTGCATTGCAACAATTTATAACAAATTTGTACAAAGGAAACCATTAGCAAGGTAAACTTTCCATTGACTGTGTCTTGCACATAGAGCAAGTTGATTACTAGTACTGTATTTTTAATAGCCAGCTTCAGTAAGCTTATTTCAGTATTTGTTATTAGACTTCCTGAGGTTTTTACAAAATGTTTGTATAATAACTGAGTCATGCTTAAGCAATATCGGAGGAAGCCTTTTTTCTATCAAAGACATGAATGGTGATACAAGATTTGAAAAAATCAATCCTTTCCAGTTTTTCAGGGCCGAAGGAAATCATCACAGTTGGGTTTAATAAAGACTAAAAGGATGTCAGTGAGTAGGAGCACTTCAAGAGGAGCTACATTGGTGTTTGTACTAAATTGCTCTCCAAAGAAGAGCTATGCATAAAACTGAAGGTCTGCATTTTACCTGCCTCTGACACTTGGAAGTTAAATGCAGGTTTTCGGCTGCCTTGTTTGTCTTTAACTCCTCCATTCAGCTCATGTAATTACTGTTTAGTGAGAATGCCTCAGCAATACATGATAATTGCTAAACAGTTTGTTTTGCATGTCACATAACCTGTTTCCCTGTAGAATTCGAAAGTACAGGGTTTTTTTAGTATTAGTTTAGTAAAAGAGCACCTGCAATGCGTCAGAAGCACTGAGCAAAAATAACGTCTAGCTCCTTATTTTGGTCAGTATCTAGCTTGTTCTGTCTTTCGCTGATATCAAATGTTTCCAGTGCTCATCGGGTAGACATGCAGATGTTTACTACCATGAATTGTCAGTGATTTTGGACAAATAGCGTGTGATGGTAAAGTTAGACATGTGCATAACATTTGTAGTATTTGTGGCCTTAATGAATTATTGCTTTAAATATAATCTTGGTCCAATGTGTAACTCATTTCAGAATGAAATTACCATCATATTTTATAACTTAGGTTTCTCTTTAAGAGATTATGTAGAGCAGAAAATAATGAGGCCCACTAGCTTGCTATATAACAGGACTTTATCCAGAAAAAGAAATTTATCCCTAAAGGAGCTTCTTCCTTAAAGAAAAATGTGAAAACTGCAACCTTAGTTTGACGTAATCATGTGTCCACACGCACAGACCATGATTCACATAGCCAGAAGAATTATCAGCGAAGGGTCTAACATCCAACTTTTTTCACTGTTCATATCGTCACTAGATTTCTGTTGTTCCTAATGTTCCTCAAAAAGCAAAGCTGTCTACTGTTGCAGACCATGAGGTAGTGATTCCACTGCTCATAAACCCTGATTTCTTTCTGTGACACGCTTGCTGCACAGACTTTCATTAACAATGTCACTTGATGGTTTAAATAGAAAGCGTGTGCTACGCTTTAAAAAAATGAAAAAAATCATATTTAATTGGGGTTGTTGAGCTGTGATACATCCATTCAGGAGAAATTCTGTCTCTCGAAAACTGCTTCCAGTAAGAATGACTTTTGCTCTGAAATTTTATTTTTCAGGCAGAGTTTTAAGTTGGTCAAAATATTTTCACTTCCTAGAATTTTCTGTTGCCACTTCTGACCTCTGTGTATTTCCTGAGACTTATATAGTTAGTCAAACTTAGCTATTTATTAGTCAGTTAGCCATTAATTCTGTCAGGTAATTGATAACTTTGACTAATATTCTTCTTAGCAGTTTGGAGAAAATTCTATGTTATGCTTAAGGAAGTTTGAAATGGTCAAGGAGATAAACAGAGGAAGACAATACAAATCTTAGATACACACTGTCAAAGCAATTGAAGGTAGGTGCACACAGCTGTACAGCACTGTGATATATATACCTGAAATAATTCAGAGACCAGTTCCAACTTACCTGTCTTAAATCTAAATACAGTCTCAATGTCAAAGTCAGAGTGGGCTAATTCATCTTGGTCTCTGTCATCTGTCATCATGGATTCCTTGGTCAAGGTCTACATCAGAAAATTTGTGCTTAGATAGAAATCCTCTCAGAACATTCAGAATTTTCTTTTCTTTTTTTTCTTCCTTTTTGAGTCTTATCACCGTCTCATCTAGCCCGTGTAAATAACCTAGCAGTCAATTCACTGTGTAGGTCATATATATAATGACTGCTTTCAATAACAGGGTTGAAAAAGCAAGAATGTTAAAGTCCATATTTTAAAAATGATATGCCAAAAACCTTTTTTTAATAATATAAATATCTGAGTCTTCTGAACAAAAGTAACTGCTTCCTAGTTTTTGTTCTTTAATGTTATTTTTTTTTTTTTTGACATGAAATATTCCTTCCTTTCCTCTCAACATGCAGGGTTGTCTGGGAGAATATAATAGCTTACAGGCACGTTCATAGGTGTTTTATCTCTACTTTTTCCCTAAAACACATCCTCCCAAGAATACACAAGATCCACTGTAGTAACTCTAACAGGTTGGAAAAAATTAAGGTTTTTATCTGCGATACATCATAGAAAGTGATATGTCAGTTTGTGACATACGGAGCATGTTATATACCATTGATACTGAATAAGAAATATCTGTAAAAGTATTATTCTTTAGTTGATGTAGATCAGTGAAATAAGATTTCTTGCATGTGTTTAGGTGATTAGGCTTTTCTTGGTGTTTATTCAGAAGACTTCTCTGTATTTTTTGATGGACATTATTTATTTTGTCATCTGAGAAATTCTGAATGGGACTGTTATATCTAATGTTAGTTTACTGTAGTCTTGTAACTACAATATATTGCTGATGACATTCTTACCCCTGTATTTAAAAATAAATTCATAGTTATAGTTTTGGAAGCAAATAGTAAATGAGGTGGCATCACACTTGTATCTGTAAGTATATAGGCAGTTACCTATGAGAGAGATGTTTATCATCCCTTTGCATTTGCAGATTCTTTCACACTGGTAATTTAATGAAGCATTTGGAGATTAAATCTGCATCCGATATCAACATTCATCTAAATGTTCAGCCATTTACATGGCACTAGCAAGCTATAAACTTCTGAATCATTACTGTGTAGCTGTGAAGTTCAGTATCAGTATGTTTAAAAAAGGTTAAAGATATTAATTTTCACCAACATCCAACATCTGCTAGGCTTTCAAAATGAAGAGACTGAGGTAGGGTAAGGCTATGAGACACAACATGATTTTTTGCATTGTATTTCCAGAGCATGCTTCCACTATTGAACAGAAAGTATTGGAGGAGTTAAGCTCCACAGTGTCTCATGCACTGAGACATATAAATGGACTAAAGCCTTTATTGCGAAATCAATGCTTATACACTTTGTTCCGTAAAAGTCAGGCATTCACAGCCGCACATCAAAATGTTTTGTTAATTTTAAAGTGAATGGAAATCTTGTCCTCTTCTCATTTTTTACCTGAATAATAAAACAGTAAGGAAATTAATTCCTCCCCCCACCAGGCACAAGGTAGTCGTTCCTGTTCCTTACCATCTTAATTTCATTGTAGATAGCCTGGGGAGTGCTTGCTTTTTTTTAAAGTATATTGTCCAAATTTTATGACACACTTTAGCTCTCTTTCAATAAATTACTCTGTATGTCTTTCGCTACCAAACAAGTTGTATTATCTGCTTTATCTTGAAACTTATTGAAACAACTATAGTGGGAGGTTTGCAGGAACTAGTAAAACAGAGCTATTAAATCAAAATAATTTGATTTAATATGATGTAGTTAATTGGTTAAAGCACCTGCTTCTTTGAAGCACCTCTGTTAATTTTTCTCCCTTGCAGCACATTTCCTTGACAATAATTGTCCTTTCATTATAAGCAGTTCTCTTCTAACCACTCTGTCATTTACCTGGTTTTTTTTTCCTTCTGATGTTTCAGGTTCCCGTAGATCTTGGGTTCTTTGTGTATCTCACGTTTTATTTGAGGGAGGGGTAGAAAGGCATAAAGTAGCCATGCTGGATGTACAAAGATGCTGCTGGGGTTTTCTTTTGTGAGTTTAATTGTTGGGGCATGGGATGTTTCAGAAGGCTTGAAACAGCATTTAATGCGCTGCGGCTAGCTGGAGATATCCATGGTGTTGTCGTTTGGTGAAACTTGGAGTT
The DNA here is from genome assembly GCA_013399115.1 of Anseranas semipalmata. Lineage (NCBI taxonomy): Eukaryota > Metazoa > Chordata > Aves > Anseriformes > Anseranatidae > Anseranas > Anseranas semipalmata. The sequence goes on from VXAA01005202.1 coordinate 124,121, forward strand.
GCCAGAAAGAAAAAAAAAATCAAGAAAACTATTCATCTGGTTTGGGTTGATAAATAGAAGCAGTTTACTCAGTGAGAAAGCTTGTGACTGTGCCAAAGTTAATAAAATGTTGAGATGAACTTTGCTTGTTATGTTCAAAGGCCCTCTCTTTCCAAAAACAGCTTTCCATCAGATACGCTAGAATATTGCAAGTCTCCTCGCCACGGGTGATTCATACGCGCTGCAATAAGCCGTCGTGTCCCTGCATGGAAGCCAAATGTTCTGAGATACCTAGATGTCTTTGGTCCCAGCTGTCCCTAGTTTCTTTTATGTGGTCTGGCCCTGGGGGAGGAGGGAAGGGTGAAATGCTGGAAATCACCTCAGAGGTTTCTCTTCTCTTAGAGTAGAGAATATTTGCATTGCTAAGTCATACTGCTGTTGAGAGCTGCTCAAAGAAGTCCTTGGATTCAAAGGAAGCTTAAGAGGAAGAGGTCTATGCTTACAAACTCTGTAAGAAAGAGCTTTTAGTAACTTTTTTTTTCCCCCTTTTATGATCTAATTATGCCCTTTTTCCCTGTATTTTGCTCATCGTGCAGTTTGCCATGATTTGTAAGTACCAGCAGTGGTTAGAGGTCATTGCTGCCTTTCTTCAGATGCTGGACGTTGCAGGACCAGCTCTTGTTTTCCTTGTGAGATTCTTCTTCAAACAGGGCTCATTACTTTCTGAAGAACTGGTCTTTAGAAAGGCCATCACTTCTGTGTGTCCCTCTTTGAAAGGATACAGAAATATCCAACTGTAAAGGAAAGTAGGTTTTTGTGAGGTAACTCCTGTAAAAATGTTAGTGGCCAACAAGCAAACTTACAGCAACATTTCTTTTGCGGGGTTGAAAAACTAACAGGATATCCTTCTTTTGACCTTAAAATGTCATGTCTTATTAACTAACTCCAGTTCTGGGGGGTTAAGATTCAAAAGTTATACACGATTTCAGAAAAAACTATATAGCATCCAAATAGACGTATCTGTAAAGAAGCGTAACTAAGTTACCAGAATAACTTAGTGTTAAGGGGAGAATTACCCTGTTTTTTTTTCCTCCACTACATTGTCTAGAGATCCATTTCTTTCCTAAAATTCTCTTTCTCTCACTAAATGGCTTTGTACTTCAGTGGTCTAATGAAAAGAGGAGCAAAAAAATGCTTATAGTCTGCTTTTCAGTCTGTGTAATATTCATGTTTGTCAGCATCCCTGAAGTGGAAGTTTCCTTTCTGATCTTCATGATGATAGTTTCATCATCTATTCAAACACCAAGATTTTGAAATTTTTTCCAACCTAAATTTAGAGCAAGACTTTCAAAGGAGCCTTTACAGTAAAAGTGAGATTTGAGACTCTGGCAAATCCCAGAAATGATAGTCTCCTTGTCTGGTAGTAATATGCAGAGTTACATTATGTAGAGGGGTGACTTTTTTTTTTTTTTTTTTGAAGGAATTTCTGTTGCAAGTTCATTTGCTACCACAGAAGTTCGTGTAATTTGTGTTCTTGACAATTAAAATATTAGTGCTTGTAGTAATTGTAATTGAAGACTAATTTTTTTTATTTAAAATGTTTATCTTTTCTTCCACAGGTATTTCTAATAGTTTTTCTGTTCTTTTGGTTGGTTGGTTGTTTTTTTTAACTCTTCAACACTTTGTAGCAATGTATTAGCATGTTGTGTATCTGAGTTTCTTTTAAATGGGAATGACCTGGAAAAAAAAAAAAAAAAGAAACAGTTGTTTCTGTAAGGAATTTATTTGTTTGCACTATAGAAGAACTTCGAATCTTGGAACTGCAATTAACCTTATTTTAGATCTTGTTGTTCTTGCATATGTTACTGGGCACTCACAATAGTTTAACAAAGATTGAGAGAAAATATCTCTAAGTGATTCTGGGAAATACAGAAGGTAAGTGGCAAAGCTTAGAAAGTTAATGCAGGTCTGCTTCTTTAAACTCAATACTCACACTGTTAATTAGGGTAGCATTTTTACTTCTGTAGAGAAGTGAACAACAATTAAAAAAACAAAACAAAAAAATTGCTGGTGTTAGGATTATAGCAAAGGAATGAGAGCTATACAGCCAAGGAGAGAGTCATGTACTAAAGTTAGGTAATTCGCTTCCTCTGTGAAAAGCCATTGTACAAAACTAAACAAATGAGCACATCCTCAAAAGAGGAGGATCATCTCCAGACAGTTCAAACATAGAGAATTGAATAGCAACGGAGTAAATGCAGAAGGATGGAGGAGACAACTGTCTACCTAAATTCAATAAATTGAAGCCAAATAGAAAATTTCCTTTGGAGGTTTTCTACAAACAATATCTGTCTCTGTGTTCTTGGGAAAGAAAAAGCAAATTAAATTTCTCTCCATGGAGCTGAGACATAGCCTATGAGTTCCTCTTTCAAACAGACAGAATATACTTTGGCAGAAAGAGATCAGACAGTCATTTGAAACAATCCAGAAGAAATCTCCTTTAGGGAAAAAAAATGCGTATTTTTTTTTTATTCATTAAGGATAGTCTTTATTAAGAAAAAAAATTGCCAAAGATCTCAGACATTGAGGTATATAAATAAATGGTCACTACCTTGATATATTCTTTAATCAGGATCTTTTATAACTTAGAAATCTGTACATGAGTGGACAGGGTGAAACTCTACTATGGAGATTGTACCTCAGTCATTATTTTAAGAACAAAACATTTGAGATTACAATTAAAATTTATCTTGTATTTGTCTTGTAAAGGAAGATAAACATGAGGAAATGGTTCTTGGTCTTTCAAGAAACTTCTTAGGCTATTGAATGTTTTACTCTGCCTTAATAAATGTGCATAATACCACATATATTTGTTCCAAATATGTTTTAGTAACATGCAAGACTGAGAGTTTTCTCATTCCAAATATCCTTTGTATAGCCTACTGAAGAGATACTGATAGTAACAGGTTTTATAACATAAAGGTGGTATATTCAGTGATACCTGGATCAATGGTTCAGCGCTCCTTTTAATAAAGCTTCTTCCCAACACAATGGATGATGAGGTTGTGTTTTGTTGTAGCTTTGTTGTGACTGGGGCTTTTGCACAGATGAGCCATGTATTGCCATTCCTGCCAATTTGTGTTTGCACAGGTTAACTCGTTATGTAAACCGTGGAACAGATGTACATGTAGTATGCATGTTTTGCTGACAATTCCTTGCACTGCTTTCTAGTTTTGGCATTTTGGGCTCTGCAGAACTGGTGACTTTTGGTTCCATCCTTTCTCCAAAGGTATACACTTGACAGACAGTGAATCCATTATGTGATAATGTGCTCAGTGAATTCAGTGGTTGTCCTAATGTATTTTTTTCATAATACCAGTTGTATAATTTTAGTTGAACAAGATCATTAGTAACCATGAGTCCATACAGTCAGCTTAATTGGCATACTCTAACTTTTTACTTCCTTCTCTCTAGGCAGAGCTAGTGAAAGGGAATCTGCAAAGTGTTGGACTCACGCTGCGCCTTGTGCAGTCCAAGGAAGAAGATGCAGGGCATGTTGTTATTGAAACGGTAACGCCAAACTCACCTGCAGCAGCTGCTGATCTACAGAGGGGAGACAGACTTCTAGCAATTGGCAGTGAGTAATATGTCAGCTTTCAAAATAAGTGTTGTCTTGCAAACAAGAAGGACGTTTCCGCATGGAGTTCAATTAGACTGCTGTTCTCAACAATTACACATATGCCTGGCTCTCATAATAAATACAAACATTTGTATATTTGTGGCCACTTAAGGTTGTCATTGACTTGATCAGTTTTCTTGCGTATTTATTTACTCTTTGCTAGGTAAAAGCCAACATAAAGGTGAATAAACATTTGGATGTAAATATATTTTAACTGACTTAACTTTTTAATTTTAATGATGCTGTGAGGTTCTCTACTTGGTTTCTGCTAGTGATGTTATAAAATGTGCTTAGCTTACAGAGAAACAGTAACGTTTCATTTACATCATAGACCTGCATACTCAGCATTGAATCTGAAGATACTAAATAGAGTATGGAACAAGTGGTATAAATGCATTTTGATTATCAGAGTAATTGTCTGAAATAACAAAATGACCCAAGATGATCTGTTGAGTATTCAATAGTATTTATACTTTTAGTACCAAATTTCTGCAGCTGTGATATGTAGGTGTTTGTTATTTAGAAATCTACTCTGAAGTTCTAATAATGAAAGACTTTGGCCAAATTGTAAGTGAGAGAGAGAAGTGTTGCATTGAGGCAAAAAAAAAATAAAATTACTCTCGACTTTTTTTTGGGGGGGTGGGCAGTAGTTATGGGAATTACGAAGTGGATTGATATTGGTTTATGTTCTACAATTTAAAATTAGACCATCTTCAGAAATACCTTAAATAATTCTGTTTTATATGAACTATGTCACTAATAGAGAATTACATCATAATCATAAATTATAATCAGAAACTGGTACTGAAAATCTTACTGCTTTAAACCTGAGAATTGAAGGTAATCTACAGAATGTGGCAGTGAACGGAAGGACAGCTAAACCTTTAGCTTGAACAATGGCTAGTCAACTCAGTGAAAGGAGCAGGGAGAAACCTGTTTAGGATCATTAGAAATAATGCGATGTTTTCTATTCTACTGGATAATATGGGACTAAATAGAATTATAATTAGCATAATTTAAAGTTGCTGGGGCATTTATACTATCCAGGGATTTATAAAGACCAAAAGAGTGGGAATACCATTGTGTATTAATAATTTTTTAGACGTACGTGTAGGTAGCACTGATAAAACTGAATGCAAACTAAAATCACTCTAGGGGAAAATGGTAATAGAAATTCTGTTAACATTATGTTGTGAATTTAGTTCTAGAGATCATCTCCATAGTGTCGTTGCTAGAGAATAGAATTCAGCAAGAGTTGCGTAATTATGAGGTATATATATAGTATCCCAGTTATCCCTGAGTGTGATATCCATGTATGTGATGCATATGTATTTGTAAGCTCACATTTCTTCTCCAAACATTAACTGTAAAACTAAGAGGTAAAATTTTATTTTAAATTTGGTTTTGCTAAGTCATTAACATACTATAGGAGAGTTAGTGTGGTAAAAAATACTAAGAAGACAGAACTTTCTGCATTTGGGAATACAAAGACTATATGTGTGACTGTGCTAGCATGGAGTTAAGATCCAGTGGTTTAAAAGGATTTCAAGTTGCTTTGGACAGGTAATTGATTACTTAAGAACAAGGGAAAAGTCATTTTTACATGACCCTCTGCATGATTTCTTTGGACTATGTGCTCACTTGAGATACTTTAGCTTGCACGTAACTTGTTAATTCTAACTCTTAATGTTGGCTGGAGATACTGCCAGATGGGTCTGAAAGTCTGTGATGAGGGGGATGATTCAATTTATCTTCACTGTTCAGTCACGTTGAGAATCACAGAATCATTTAGGTTGGAAAAGACCTCCAAGATCATCTAGTCCAACCTATGACCTAACACTGCCAAGTCCTCCACTAAACCATGTCACTAAGCTTTACATCTACACGTCTTTTGAATACCTCCAGGGATGGTGACTTGGCCACTTCCCTGGGCAGCCTATTCCAATGCCTAACAACTCTTTCAGTAAAGAATTCCTAATATCCAACCTAACCCTCCCCTGGTGCAACTTTAGCCCATCCCCCCTCGTCCTATCACCTGGCACATGGGAGAAGAGACCAATCCCCACCTTGCTACAGCCTCCTTTTAGGTACCTGTAGAGAGCGATAAGGTTGCCCCTGAGCCTCCTCTTCTCCAGGCTAAACAACCCCAGCTCCCTCAGCTGCTCCTTGTAAGACTTGTTCTCCATCATGCCTGTATTTTGCAAACATAACAGAACCCTTTGCTTTGTTAGCCTACTTCTGCTGTAATTATAACCATATTTTAAGATGCCCATCTCTTTTGAGTCCTTTGTTAAATGCTTACCTCTGAAAAACCCAAACTTAAAGACTAATAACAAAGGTTAAAAATGTTAACATACAAAAACAACACTACTCTTTAATCTTAAAGTGTTAATAACAAACAGACAACTGGACTGTATATGTTAGTATCATTTCCAGCTCCTGAAGTAATATATTTGTATGAATAAAATGAAAAGGATCCAGCTGTTACACTTCAGTCCAGCTCTTCTGTCATAATTGCTTGACTTCATCTATTAGTGGTAATAATACTATTGCTCGCTGTTAAAGATCTAAATGTGTGTGTTGACTATTTTTGGCCATTTAGGTTATTATCATATTTTCAAATTTAACATTTTTATCTTTTTTTATAGGTGTTAAAATCACATCAACTGTCCAAGTGTTGAAGCTTATTAGACAGGCTGGGGACAGAGTTTTAGTCTTTTATGAAAGGCCTGTTGGGTATAATCAGCATGGTTCAGCACTACAAGATGGATTTGGACAATTGGAAGACTCTGCTTTCTTGACACAGCAAGAAGAAGACCAAGCTAGCATATCAGCTGATGTTGATAACAGAGATTTTGATTCAGAATTTGAGGACTTAGCGTGTGAATCACCTGATCAAAAAGAAGATATGCCAACAACTCCAAGTCCCAAACGTTCAGTAGTAATACTTGCTGCTAAACCGCTTGGAACTATATCTCCAATTCTGAATCGAAAACTTCATTTAGGAAGTTATCAAACAACATCAAAAATGCAACAAAAAGATGGAACTAAAGTGGCAACACCCAAAACCTCTGAGAGTTCAGATGCATCACAGCAACCAGGTAAACAATCACAAGGATCCAGCGCTAAGCCTCCTGTACCACCTAGGCCACAAAGTAAGACTACTTTGACTACTAGTGAAACTCAAAATCTGTTAGACACTGGAGGTACATCTTCTGAAAAAACAGAGAGGCCACCTCCACCTGCAAGTAACGGAGACAAATGTACAGAGAAAGTAGTAAAGAATAATGATCAAACAGAAGACCCAACAGTATCAAAAGTAGCAATGGTACCAAAACCAGATGCATTAAAAGATGGAATTTCAGAAAATGCACGTAGTAACAAAGATAGTGGAGATGATCATCAAACTTGGGAATCACCAGAAATTCCATATCGAGTCCGGCAAGGTCGATGGCCAAAGACAAGAACATCCTTCTGTGTATTTGAAGTAGAAGGATACCATAAGTACCTTAATGTTGCACTGTGGTGCAGGGACCCTTTCAAAGCAGGTGGTTTTATCTGTTTAGGGTATGTAAGCATAAAACTTGAAGAAATTGCTTTAGATTGTATAGCTGCATCATCAATGGAATATGTTAGAACATTTAAATTGGATGCTCCTACACCTAAAGCAGCAGTCACTAGAACAGCATTGCGGAATTTGACAACCCATAAGGGATTCAATGAAAAATTTTGTTATGGTGATGTAACTTTACACTTCAAGTATTTAAAAGAAGGTGAAATAGATGATTCAAACTTTCTGCTGGAGAAAGAAACGGAATGTCATTTGGAGGAAGAAGTTCGTACACTTCAGAAAGAGGATCCTTATTTGGGACAAATTGTTCTTACTGAGAACAAGCATAACTTTCAAGACACTCAGTTTCAGAATCCAACTTGGTGTGATTACTGCAAAAAGAAAGTATGGACAAAAGCAGCTTCACAGTGCATGCTCTGTGCTTACGTTTGCCATAAAAAATGTCAAGAAAAATGTCTAACTGAGACACCCTTTTGTGTAGGAGCTGAGAAGCGACTTGATCGAACTGCAGGAGGTTGTAGAGCAGAAGGACAGGAAGCTTCCCAGGCTGCATCCTCTCGTGTTGATTCAGAATCTAAATCTGTTAACAGAACTACAGGTTTGACCAGACATATCATCAATACAAGCACCCGTTTGTTAAACCTTCGTCAAGTCCCCAAAGCTCGCCTTTCTGAGCAAGGAACAGAGGTTGTAGAGCCTTCGCCAAAGCAAACACCAAACACTTCTGATAACGAAAGTAGTGATACCGAAATTAGCGGTCCAAGTAGTCCTTCAAAACGTGCATCAGGTACTGGGATAAAGTTGGTCAGAAAGGAGGGTGGTCTAGATGACAGTGTCTTCATTGCAGTTAAAGAAATTGGACGTGACCTCTACAGAAGTTTACCCACAGAGGAACGTTTTCAGAAATTAGAGTTTATGTTGGATAAGTTGCAGAATGAAATAGACCAGGAGCTGGAAAATAATAATTCACTTCTTAAAGAAGAAAAAGAGACAACTGATGCAAGGAAAAAAGCATTGATTTCTGCTGCGCTGGCTAAATCGGGAGAAAGACTGCAAGCCCTTACACTGCTGGTGATCCACTACAGAGCAGGCATTGAGGATATAGAGTCTTTGGAGAGCATGTCCTTAGACCGGCAGTCCAAAAAAGTGACTAAAGATTCAGAGGAAGCCATTGTAGCAGAAGAAGTGGATAATGAAGACGTCAGTCTGACAGATGCTCCAACATTCAACATCATATCAGAAGAACCAGTTGATCCACCTCAATCAGTAGACTGATATTTATATATTTAGCCTTTGAAAGACTGGACTAGAGAAATACTTTGCACTTAATTATAAACACACAAATCAAATTAAAACACTGGTATAATACACCTCCTGCTTCTCCACAGTTATTTGCCTGTGTACGAGTACAGCTGATAATGGTTCTTCTCCAGCTATAGCACCGTCATTTTGTTAAACTGGCTGGTTAAAACTACATTTGGGGGTTTATATTGGAAATTTATTTTTAATAACTTATTTTTATTTTTTTCTAATTATGGAACCTTANGAGCTAATGTTTTCAACAGGAAACTGTCAGGATTTTGGAAATGTTTAGCTTCCATCGTATGATGAAAAAAATTATAAGCTTGTTGCATGCCTACGCTGATGACTGACACAGAAATCACTGAGGGACCAGGCTTTAGAATTTTGATCACAGTTATTGTATGTCTATGGTAGTTGTGTATTTCTTGCCAAACATATCATGAAAGCAAACAGAACATCTTTTTCTTGTCCGTTATTAATACTTGGTAAAGTTATTGAATATTGGGTCATTTGTTTTCCATCCTTTTGTTAAATACAAGAACTTTTCATAGTTGTTAGCATAGTTCATAACAATGCTATGCTAGAAAAAACTCCTTACAACTTTGGATTATTGTATCCTGATGGAATAATATTAGGTATTAAAGTACACACTGGTAATAATTGAACTGGGAATATTTTTGAGATAAAAGAAGCCAGTTGCCTTCTGGAACAAAATTGTCTTTAAGTATTGGTGCATTATCTGATAAGCTGATAAAGGAAAATTGTTCTTCACAAGAGTTGGAGGTTTCATTGCATTCTATGAAAAAGTGTGTAATGACAGTCTAAGTAATTTCAAAAGTTTTAGTATTTTGCTGCAGATTTTATCATTTCAGAAAGCTTAAGGTACAAAATAAGTAACAGCAGCCAAAATACCTAAACATTGTCTCTCAACATTTTTGAGTAATCAAAATTGCATTCAGCTTCTCAGACAGAAGAGGCAGTCTGAGCGGAAGGATCACCTTTTCAGAAAAACATCGTATAGTGTATATAACATGTTTTATTTGAGTCAAAGTAAGCGAATCCAGTAGAGAAGAGGAAGAATTTCAGCCAGCAGCTTTTGAAAAGAACTATCTGGTCTTGTGCTGTGTGTAAATTGTGGATCTTAGCATTATCTGGCTAAGGCCATTGTTCTTATTTATTTCCTGTAAACATGACTTTAAGTATCATCCTCTGTGTATAGAAATGCCGTATAAAATACCATCTTTATTTTAGGTACTTCATTAGGTACTGGTGTCATTATCACTGGTGGTAGGAAAATGCCTTTGTGGAAATGGAGTTGAATCTAAGATGGTAAAATAAATAATTTAAATTTTCAGGCAGTCTGTAATGTAGCTCTCCATTAAACTTGCTTCTCAGTTTATTTTGTGATGGGCAAAATTAAGAAGCAACGGTTTTCACAGATGGAAAAAGCATACTTGTACTTCTAAACAAAACAATGACTTCCACTCATGCAACTACTTGCACTTCTTTGTGAGTTCTGGGCAGTTGATAATTATTTAGTTGATGTATGGAAAACACTATCCATGCTAAAATAGGCATGTGTCACACTTCTGAAATTAAGCTTCAGCAAATAATCGCACAAAATTAGCTTCCCTTATTGACTAAAAGTTATTTAACCTATACTTGCTTGAGATGCATATTAAGACTTTCCCACTCCATTCTCTCAGTGGCTTACCATTGGTGGCGATCTGCATTAAATCTCCATCAGTGTTTGCTCTTATGGACTACTATAGAAGTTTTCAAATATATCCAAGTACTTCATTTAAACCCTGGTACACATGAAGGAGCTGTGAAAACAATGCAAATACTGATTTCAAAAATGCAGTCAAGGTTTCAGATTTACTTGTGTAGTACAGTGGATAAGAAAAGCTGGATATAGTTTTCCTTGTATAGTATTGCTAATGATGATTGTAAGAGATAAATTAAACGTAGTGCAATATTTTTAAATATACTGAATGGGAAAAGGGCAAAATAGTTGTATTTTAGTGATAAGAAGGAAAACAAATTCCTATCTGGCATTAATTACAATAAATGGTGATTCTTGAGGGTAAAAGTGTAATACTACATTCCTGATGTAATCCTTGCTTCATGCTTGATTGTACATAGCTGAAAATAAAGAATACCACAGAAAACAAGAATATCTTGACTTAATGATATCTGAATAGGTGGCAGCTACACACATTTGCAGAAGCTCTGCCTAATATTGATTTTGTTGGTTATTTTATCATGAGAACAAGCTTTAATAAAATAGTTTTGCTAAATTATCATCTTCTTTGCATTGTCTCAATGTTTTTTTAGCCATTTGTATCACAATAGTTTATCATCTAAAGCCAGGAAAATATCTTTGGGAGAAAAACACACATTTTGCATTAAATAAAATTACTGAGTGCTGGATTAATTGGGCTTTTATGCGTTCTTTGTATTTGGGTATGTGTTTATTTTTGTTCTACACAGTTTAATAGCAGACATAGACTCAAAGTGGTGATTCCAGTTGATTCATTGTGTGTAGCTAGATAATTGTATAAAATGCTAACAATATTTTTTTATTTTTTTGAGACTTCCAAGCACTGTACAAGTAACATTCAGTTACCAACAATAGGAACTACTAGTGGAATTGCGGGGTGGAGGGGCAAAAAATTTTTCTGGCTTGCTCTGTCCTTCAGAAAATGTTAATGGATAACTAAACACATCTTTACTGTTTACTTGCTCATTTTTATCTAATCGGTTTTTCATTCTAATTCCACATCCTTTTTTCTTTTTCATGAAATTTGAAATAAATCATACATGGGAGTTTACACCTTCATGGTTGGACTGAGTAGTAGGATAAAATATATACAAAATATGGGAGAACCCGAATTATTCCAGGATGAAATGTTTTCTGTGTTTCTGTGACTTGGTCTGACCTACCAGGGGGATTTGTGCAGCAAAGCACGGCCAAGTGCTGGGCCTGGAAGGCCAGCAGCGACCTGGCTCCCCCTGCGGCAGAGGATTCTGGTCAGTTCATCTGTCCCTGGGGCTCCTTCCCATCCTCATCTTCTGTTGCAGATAAATGTGAACTGTTCCTTAACTTTGGTTTGCTCAAAAACAATACATGAAGTAAGCCATTCTGTGCTCTTTTTTTGTGTGTGTGTGTGTAAGATGCTATGTTTTGCATTATATACTTGCGAATTCAAGCCATGCATTAGTTAATCAGCTGGAGAACAATTGAACTTGCCCTGTGGTCACTCTGAATTCCAGCACTGGTATGAGTTTCAAATTTAGTTGGATTAACAGTTTGATGTTGACCAAAACGATTCTATGAAGTGAAGTAAAATAACTTCTCTCAGGGCAAAATTTTGAATATCCAAATGCTCTACAGCAGCAAAATATGAACCTAATGTAAATAGTCATTGATATGCACAATTGTTACTTAGTGGCTGTGAAATATTTGGCATACTGCAGACTCTTGATTTATGCTCTGTTAATGCCCGTCTTCAAATACCTCTCAGCTTCTAAGGAAGATTTTTCATCTGTTACATATTCACAAGAATGCAGTAGAAAATACACCAATATAAAACCTCTAAGTGGATTTTCAAAGCAACTACAGAACATACTCACATCCTTCCTTTCACTTCATTCAAGCTTCTTAGGCTGTTTTCTCAGAATATTCCCCCTTAAACACTCTCTTCTGGCAGGCTGTACAAGTGTGTGTATCGTGGTGATGCACATTTTGTCCTCCCCCATTTCACAGAAGTTAAATCTCACATCAGCAGTCACACCATGGGCTGCTTTTGGAAGCTAGTGTGGTTGCGTAAAGAAGTCACATGTATTTGTGACCTGGAGTGAAAATGTTTGTCCTCAAACACAAAGGGACTAGAAACGAGGAGTGCTTTCCCAGGAGCTGTATTATTTCAGTCAGTTTTGTTTTGTTTTGTTTTTCATGGTATACAGAAGATCACAATGCATAGGGCAAATTATGAGGGAGGAGGTTATTTTTTTTTTCCTCTTATTACAATATATCATGAACTTATTTTAGATACCTTTATTTTAATGTGGTCTGAATGCATAATTATTGACAAAGCAATATTTGAAGTTTGAGCCACTATTTTTTCATATTTTCTGACCATAGTATATACACTTTACAAAACTATATGTAAACATAGTATCTATGCTGCAGTACATAAAACATCTGCAATTACATGAAAGAAGGCACATAAAGATTTTAGTTTCACAAATAAAAAGTTACACCACAGTTGATAAGGACATTGTGAATTGTTTTCGATGCTTTCTTCCAAAGTCAAATTTTTCTCATTGCAGAGACTATCTAACCCAGTGCTGTTCCTCTGTTAGACTGTGTCCCCAGATGTTAAGAGAAATTGGCAACAAACTGTACTTTTTACATTATCTTTAGCAAAGTTGATATTTTTACTTCATTTTTGAAAAAATAGAGATGTTGAATTTCTAAATGTGTATGCAAATGCATGTAAAATAATTTTTTTGTGTGACCTGCTTAAGTTACTAGCTTGCTTCCAGTACATGCTGAGGCTAAATAGTGATACTGCAGCTTTTCCTAGCCAGTCACTTAAGATGCATCTAAAATAAAATTGAGATGTTAAAAATAAAATCCAAAAGATAGAAATATAAATAAGTATCTTCATGTAGTTTTTATTCCCTTTAAGGGAAAGGAACTGTCTACATTCAAACATACTTGTTGACCTGGTGCTGTGTGTGTGTTTGGGGGTTTCATCCTGCACAACTGCGTAGCTGATTAAAACTTCATTAAATTATGACTGACTAATAGCAGTATACTCATCTGTTCAAAATATTTTCTTTTTCCCAGTGTTCCGTGAGTGGTCAGGTAGAGCTCATTTTCCAAATCAGCAAAGAAGTTGTGCCTTTTATTTTAATAACGTATGATCCAAAATTGATCAAAAACCTCATAGCAATGTCTACACTCTTCAGCCTTCAGCACCTGTGTGTGGAGGTACTTACAAGGGCACAATTTAAAAGACTGGAAATTGGATAGGTTTTCTTTGAGCTTTGCAGATTTTGTTTGTTTAGTGGTTTTTAATCAATAGAATAAGTCAGAGAGGTTATTGTCAAGAGATTGGTTCGTTCTTATGATTCCCAACAGAATGTGAAATGTTGTATGTCAGTTAGCTGACTCGAAAAATCAAATCGTTTTGAGTTCACGTTTATACAGATTTACACTACACATTTAATCAAAAATATACTGTGTAATATCCAATGAAATTAAATACACAAAGTAAAGGTAAACACTATACAAATCCTCTATAAAAGCTTTTTTCCCTCCTTATAAGGCAGCAGTCTGCTTTATAACCATGGGAGATGATTAATATACCTTTGGTTTTTTGACCATTTCACTATTAAATCTACAGTACAACTAAAACATATTTCTGGATGAGATGTTTCACATGAAACACTGCATTTTGTACACTAAAATATATTATATGGCTTTTAACGTTATTCATCACTTTCATATTCTTCTTCTTCATCACCTATAGGGTAGGACTGGATGTTGTTCTGGGTATACATTTTTGTTTTAACGGAGCAGTTGTGGTCCATGAGTATTGCCTACAAGAAAAGAGAGCGTGGACATTAGCACGGCTGCTTAACACTCAGCTCCGGTCTCCGGCCGGCTTGACCACAGCCACCCCCTGGCATCCACAGGTTCAGGGATTCACCAGACTTCCATGAACACAGAAACCAAAGTGATTTCGATCAGAGTGAAGGTGAAGATCCCACCCCATACACCTAAAGACATCACCAGCAAATTTCTATTGCCTGAGCGGGGCCAGTGTTCCAGCCATGCGTTATGCTGAAACACACCTAGGTGCTCTCCGGTTGCAGGAGCCAGAGCAGGCCCGAGGCCTCAGCCGGATGGGAGGGGCAGCCGCAATATGGCGGCCTTGGGAGGAACTTGTCCCAGGACAACCCGGGTCTGCGCTCAGAGCACTTATGTGGCATTTCCCAAATCACCATTTCCCATCACTAAAAGAGCACAAAATAGAAAACCCTGCCTGGGACAAACTCCCCGCTGGTATCACCAGGGTCAGTGTTGCACCTCAGATAACTGTAAAGCACAGGCATGATTTAAGACTGTAACCACAACTAAAATGCAGGAGTGTGGGCTATCAGCCTAACACTGGCCATTAGCCTATAAAAGACAGCAAATTAAGCTTGTTTTCTCGCCTCAGGATGCATGCTGTTCAGCTGAGTGGCACCACACGGGGTTAAAGCCAGCTCCCAGTGCTCCTGGAGCCCCAGTGGTTTTGCCTCACCCTGGGGCTTCCTCTGCTCTTTAACCTTTCCTGGCCCATGTTCTCAGTTTGGAAAGCCTCTGAACAAGCCGCAGTTGAGACAAGCCTGCCCGTCCTACCCGCATGCGTGCAGCCGTGCGTGGTTTTCTCTCAGGAGCAGCTGTGTTTGGTGGTGCTGCAGCAAGCAGACCATGGGGGTGAAGGGGATGGAGGCACGGGGGTCAGAAAGGGACAGAAGGCACTGCTCATGCAGGAACACTTCCATAAGGATTCCAGATTTCAGCCCTGGAGGGGGCTCAAATGAGTTGAAGGCACAAACCAACTGCAAAGTAAGCTTTCTGTCCCAATTTGTACAAAGAATGCTGTTGTACCAGGTGGAAATACCAGGTAACAAATGCAATAATGTAAAAATCTTTAGGTCCAGCATGGTTCATTGAATGTATAACTTCTGCCTCCTCTCTGCAAAGCAGCTGAACCAGTGCCTGTGACTGTTCTTGATCCATAGCAGTAACAACCATTACTTTTCCAAACTCCAAGCAATAGTACCGGCTCCTGAAATAAAGCCTTACGCCTGTGAATCATCTTTTCTCATGGCTCTGCTGACAACAACCACACACTCTCACGTTGCTTCGCCCCAGGCCTACCCCTGCCTTTTGAAAGGACTTTCCACCAAGTGCCTGCACGCGGCCTGCCTCCTGCTCAGCGGTGGGAAGCATGCAAGAAACTTCAGCTCTCTGCAAACAACAGCAGCTCTTCTATTTTTTGCTCTTTCTGTTCCCCAACCTTAGTGTTTAAAAAAATCATTTAAAAAAGTCAGTGTAGCCTGCAAAGGCCATGCCAAGGGATTAGCTGGAATCTCTGGGATTCTGCAGTGCAAATATGTGTGACACTGAAGGTCTCTGTCCTCACGTACATCGCGTTTCAGCAAGATCCATTTTTCCAGCTTCTTCTATGAATGCCAGTACAAATCATGCACAGCATGTGCACTAGGCTCTGTTCTTGCCTTTCAGAGATTTGTCACTGCATAGTAAGACAATGGCCATGCAAAATTACATTTTCTTTCCTTAAACAACTTGCCACTCCATTCTGGGTGCAAGTCAACCTTGTTCAGCATGAGCAAGGACAGAGTGCTAGGGGCTGGACCTACACAGGGACAGATGCTGCAGCAAAGCATTATGCTTGTACTAGGGATTTTCCCAGCCCGGGGAAAATCTGCCTACTAATAGCACTGCTGTGTAATTCCTTCTGGAGCATCCCATCTTCTTGCCAAGCAGAGGAAACCCTGTGAACACAGCAGCAGGTGCCCTCCGGCAGCAACAGGATGTCAGAACCTGAGCCAGTATAACAAGGACAGCAGTGCAGGGGACATGTAACTAAAAGTTTTTCTGTACACATCTTGGACAGCTAATGAGCGGGGGGTTATTCCAAAGACGATGTATGAGGGTGAAATAAACTCTGCTGGGCTGGTCCTGTTTTGGGGAAGTTAAAGGCAAAGATGCAGAAATGAGTTATCATTCATTTCACTGAAAAACAAACAAACAAAAACAACAGAAAAGCAAAAAAGATGTTATGCTTACCATTTTCTCTTCTTTGGCAGGTGGACTTCGAAGGAAAAAGCACAGAGGAGCAAAGAGGATATCCACAATCCCTATAATTGTCATGAGCCATGGAAATCCAATTGCTTTTGCAATGGCACCACCAGCAGAGGGACCTTTTTAAAATAAAACCCTTTTTCTGAATACCATAAAATTTGCAGTATTCACTTTAAACGGTAATTTTACATCTAAAACTCCCACTTTATAAACTGATTTAAGGAATGTAAATATACATATGTAATTAAAACATAAACCTTCTCTGGCTCCAGACCCCACGTTCATTGAAGAAATCAGAGATGCTCCGAGGGGCTATGGGGGTTCTGTACCAGGCACTCGAGGGGCAAGGGGGGAGTTATTTCCCTCATAGACAGGTAGGAGCAGAGCTGTGTGGCAGTCCCAGGTGTTGCCAGGTCTTTTTCCTAAGGATATCCTATCACTGTTCAGTGCCTGCCTGCCTCAAGCCTCTCACAGCTACTGAAGACACAGATAGCATCACGGCAGAGGAGGAGCACTGATGCCAAATAGCTCCCTGCATCCTTTCCCTCTGCTCCTGGTTTGTTGCAGAAAAAAGCAACCCCAGCTCACAAAGCCTGCAAATGCCACTGGGATTCACACCTAGCATTGCAGCATATTTCTCTTTACTGTCAAGTGCATTTTAAGCAGGAAGATGCAAGACTTACCTATCGCATAGCCCATGCAAAAGGCAACATCAGCTATGGCATACACGCTGCCATAGACTGACACGTGGCGCAGATCCACGAGGTAGCCCATAATGGGCATCATGGAGGAGTCCACCATTCCTGGGGGTGAGGGAGGGGAACACATTTCAGGAAAATGATCCCTTTTTTTTTTTTTTCTTCTTTTAACATCTCAGCCAACTATGTGCTAAAATGGCATGCAACAGCAACTAAAAGGATGATTATTCTTAAATATGCAAAAGTTTGTGTTAAAACAGTCCATATTGTGTCTGAGGTCACATATGGATGTATATAGACACGTGCACATGACACTTGCTAGAGGACATGAGAGATGCGAGCTGAGAGCACGTCCAGCGCTGCCCTTTAGTCCTCCTGGCTTCACCCATCAGTCCAGACCACAGCTCAGACTTCACTACTGCCAAGCCAGAATAGCAACAAAACTTGTTTTCTGTGTAACTTTGTACAAAATCATTTTTACATAAACAACAGAGTGAAAAAGTCATTGTTATTTTTCTCACCAATGGCAAATCCAACTCCAAAATTGGGTGCTATGAGCCCATAAATGTTCTTAGCAAATGGTACCTATAAAGGAAATTTCAGGCAGTTAATTAGGTCACACTGCACGTTAGTGAGGTTAATTTTTTTTTTTTTCTAAGAGAAACTCTCAGAGTTTGTACAGCATGCTTTGTAGAGAAGTGCAGTTAGAGTTTGACACTTGTTCTGGACTACTGCTGCAGATGTCTGTGCCATTACACCACTGACACCCTCGCTATCACGAGCAAGAGTAAACTGCTGAGCAACAGCTCAAAAGAACGATCCTCCTCCTCCTTTGAGAGCCATACTTCCTTCAAAATAATTAAAATACTGAGATTTTAAAGCACTCAAATACGTGATCTGGAATCTGTTAGCTACACGTTGTTTAATAACGTATCTGTAAAGCAGAAGCTTCAGTGAAATCTCATGGTAACGCACATATTCAAAGATGAACACAGGAACATTTAGATGGTTTGAAAGATACATGATCTACTTACGCATAAAATGCTTATTCCCACGATTAGCATCCCGAGTGAAGCACACAGCCACCTATCAAAGAAGAAACATCGCTCAGAGTTCAGTGACTGTAAGGTGTTAGAGATGATTTTGGATAGTTCAAAGCGATGTCTGAAGTGCGGAGGTGCACAACCAAAGGAGTAACATGTTCCAAAGATGATTTTGCTACTATAGAAGAAATTTTAATAACTTCCACCATCAACAAACTGCCCCGGGAAACACTGGAAATGGTACAAGAACACACTGGAAGATTATTAATATTTTTAAATTAAGCATACCTTCCCATTTTGTGCGCAAGTATCCCAAAAAGATTAGTTCCAATAAGATAAGAGATACTAGCTGGAAGAAAAGCAATGCCTGAAAAATATGAATGAGATGATTTATCAGCAACTATATTAGTGAGGTGTTAGAAGAAACTAATAAATTCCAGACACCGCAATTTTGGTTCGAACACATCTAATGCAGTCTTTGTGCATAGCCGAGAGAATCAAATATCCGGTTTGTTGCAGCCTTTTCCTGAAATCTCAGGACATCATCTATGAAACGCAGGAGCAATATGACACCTTTGAACAGAGCTTTCCAGCATCAGCTGCAAGGCCTGGCATGGGAGAGGAGACGCAAAGAGTGAAAAAAGGGTATTTCTAACCACAGTAAGCTCTGGGCTACTTCAAGGGAATTCATTTTTCCCCCTTCACGAATATTTCTGGGTTGCATGGCTGTATATGGAGCACATGCTGGGCACACCACGGCCAGGGCCTGGGTGCTCCACTCAGCCTGCGGGCCTGCTCTGCCTGCAGGCTTGTGGCTGCCGCAGGGCCCCATCTTAGGGGCGAGCTTGTAACGCCACGATGCAGCCCTTGGTCAAGCATCTATCAATAACATAAAGATGAAGAAACCTTAAAAACAGAGTTTTTAAATGGTTTAGCCAAAATATTCACAGTAAAAGTTATTAAAAAAAAATGGTTTCTATTAAAGACCACTAATCTATAATGCTCAGCACACGAGGGCACCCACTGCGCCCTGCCCAGGAACGCCTATGGCTCTAAGGCCGCTTCCAAGCCTGTGCTGGGGGATCCCTCCTCTCCCCCTCCCTGCACAAGGGCCGCAGGGCAGAGCCCAGCCAGAGGGGCGGTGGAAGATTTGCCACTGCCCCGGGTGCGAGGTGCGGGTGCCTCTGGGCGTGGGGGGACCGCCAGCACCAGCGCTGAGGTGACCTCGTACAAAGCCTTTCTGGGAGCCAGAGGGACAGGCGGCTGGGCCTCATGTTGTAGCCCCTGTGGGATGCGCTTGGATGGTTGATGTCTCTCGGAAGAAATAACGCACCATATCTTTCTGGTGTTCCTGTTTAGTTTTGTATCTTCCTAAGTAGATCTGGGAAACTTGACTAAAGTGGGAAAGTCTGGCAACTTAATGCATGCCATGGCAAGCCTTCCATTTGGTCATCTTTAAATCAGGTAATTCAAATTTAGAAAGCAGCCATGACATTATGGTACAAAATCAAACAATTTCCTCTGAGTGTGTGTGCTCCTCATCTCTCACCAAGGCAACACAGATTTTCTCATTTCCTGCCTATCCATCTTCCTTCCTATCTCTCTGATATTCGTAAGAAAAATCGAGAGGTAATTTTTAGCACAGCAATATCCTGTGATTAAAATCCTTGTGGTCAGAATGGCAAGGCTGGGGAAACCTTTTCACCTGTGCAACCGCAGCTACTTCGGTATGGCTTGGAGCAGGCTTTTCATACCAAATGGTTGTATATAGCAGAGCTCAAAAACTGGGAAAAATAGTGTGAATGCTTGGTCAATAAGGCCTGCATGTTGCTGTGGTATACTCGCAGTGGTGAGCTGTGGTATACTGAGGCAGAACTGTGATTTTCTAAATAAGCTTTATGCACAGTAAGATTAATTGATCGAAATCAGAGCCCTTTGCACCTTCTTCAGATCACTCTTCAAACAACTGGACCTCAAAACTGCATAAGATAATCATTTACTTAAAACCCTGCAGTTCAAGATATAATGTAAGAGGCTTAAAACTTTAATTAATGCTGTCAAATCAGACAAAGCATAATGGACTCAATTACTTATATCATTAAGGGGTAAAATTAGTCTTAATTTAAAATGGATATTTTCCTTCTAGGAACCTCTGTTCAAATAGGAGATTTGTAAACCTCATTTCTGTCGCACCAGTAACATTATACTCTAGTGGGGGAGGTAGATAAACCTTCTTTTTTTTCTTCGTGAGGTTTAAAATATCTAGGTCTGTGTGTTAATTTTGCTATATAATGGGCTAGCAGTCATTACCATGTTCAACAGTACAGGAATACATTAAGGACTGCTACCTATGGCCACCCTAGGTCTGAGATTGCGTTCATTAGAAATAAGGTTTGTATTTTCTCTGTGGTGTAAGGACACCTACATTAGTATTGTGTAGGGATATTAGTCTGATGAACATTATTTTCATCAAGGATTTTTCTTTTGCCTTCAAATGCCATACATTGATACTACAAAACACCCTAATGAAATGTCACAGCACAGAGCCCTTCAGTAATTTTATCGACTAGATATTATGTTTGTAAGAGCACCTCCTTCATGCAAACTATTAAAACAGCAAACACCAGTCACACCAATTGGATCAGCACCTGAAGACATGAGACGTGAAGACCGGGCACCCCCCACCCAACCTGCTCACAGCCAGAGGAAGTCTCGGCACCAACAGGACATTAGTCCCTTTTTCTCATGTTTTCCCCTGTTTCAACAAGAAAAGAACTTCCCCAATCTTCCTTTCTAGTCTAACTTGATGCATGGGACAAATTCCAGCTTGCCTGTGGGCACTGGTTTCCTGCTATAAAGCTATAAAGTGCTCCAGGTTGGGGTTCTGTCATTGCTTTCTGCTGAATAGGATGACTAAATAACCACTGAAAGGTGTAAAATCCAACAGATTCAAGAGAAAATGTTCCTCATGCCCTGTTTCTCTCTGGTGGCTACTTTTTAAGAAAATCCCATCCTTTTCCTACCATTGCCATGAGCACCCCTGGAAGCAGTACATGCTAACATGTGCATACTTGATGCAGCACATGCCGCACCCGACACAGATTTGCCTGCTCCTGGCAGTTCACACTAGGGACTGAGGAGGGATTCCCTCTGCGAAAAACCCTAAAAAACTGTTTTCTGCTTTTTGAAAATTGATGTCAATTGACTGTTTGATAGTCAAATCTTTGTGCTTTTTTAGAGTGCAATGAAGGCTTTAAAACATATATTTAAAAGCAGACCCTGAAATTTGCTGATGTCTAGAACATTGGGCGAGGAATTGAACCCAGTTGTGCCCTGCTTAGTGGTAAGTCTCCAATGCAGCAGTGTTGCTGCAACATATGCACGCATACATGCATGGCCGTGCTGCAGCCTGCCCTGCAGGACTGCTCTGCTGCTCACGGGGCATTTTGCAGCAGCATCACTGCCAGACATGCTGCTGGGGCTCCCAATAACATTGGCAATTTAGAGAGAGTCAAAAAAATGACTACCTTTAAAGCATGTAAGGAGAGCATTGTTAATAGGACCAGAACAGAGACATCCATCAGATAAAATATAGCAGACACAAATAATGTACTGTACTTTACCAAGTTGCCATTTTTTTGAACACATGGTCTCCATCATCCAGACGGGTAATGCTGGTTCTAGCATAGCAATTGCCATGTTTGCAAAGCAGATTGATCCTTAGAGAAAGAAGGGGGAGAGAAAACAACAATTAAAATTATTTCTCTTGACTATGAACAAAAACCTGTGCAAAGAATGAATGCTTTTACAAAAAAGAAAAAAAATTGTGCTTTTTACAATCCTATTTGTCATGCATCAAATGTTGATTAACGTTAAACAGAACAGAATGTAAAATCACTGAAGACTAACTTTCTGTATATTTCAATTCTCCCAGAAATCCTGCAACAAAGGTTAAACTATTTTCATAATGTGGAGGGAGGGGAACAAAGTCTACAGCAAGCCTGATGACATTTAGAAAGTTCATGAGGTTTGACTGTCTTACAAACGACAAACTAAAACGGCACTCTTTTGGTCTTTATCTCCAGTCTCCTGGGGCAAAATCTGAGCCCTGCTGTGTAAGAGGCACAGGCTCTGACCCTGCGCCTCTGTCATTTGTGAATGACGAAGATGAGACGTGGAGGTCTGGATCTTAAAAATACCATTCGACAGCCAGAGGGATGCCTACCCCCTACAAAAGGGAGCTTTGTGTACAGACCCCACAGCCAGCAGCCACTAAGCCATGCAACAAAGCATGGGCTTGGCTGAGAGTGCCCACTCTTATGAATTTCAAATGCTTCCCAATCTCTTTTGAACCTCTGGACCTTTGGTCATTCAGACGCAAAGAACAGAAGTGCTGACTCAATCTTGCCTGCTGGCTCCCCTCTGCCCACGTCGCATCTTGCTTCCTGCTCCACCGCCCACGGATTGCACTCCAGCGGTGGTGGTCAAGTCCCGCTACCCTCAGGAGCGCACTTCAGCTTTAGTGCGGGGATTGTTAAACCCCACGGGGCTTCTTTGGATTCAAGATGCCTTTCCCACTTCCTCCAAAGAGCCTGAAGCAGCCAAAGCCTAATGCAGAGCAACGGAACGTGTTCCTAGTGCTAATCCCTCTCAAAATGACTCTCAAAGGTGTTTGGAAGTCACTGCTAGAACTGACAGCCTCAGACTTGCATTCTCATTTTTCTTCCTAACATTTATAATCTCTAAAATTTAGGAAAATATTCTAGATTTACAAAGTTTACTTAAAAAAAAAAAGCTTAATTTGTCTGAGGTCAGAGAAATACTGTTTCTCTTGGAACAAGCTCCTCATCACAGAGTTCAAAACAGAATGAGCACTGATGTCATTCTCTGCTCAAACCTGTCAGACCGCATTAGGCGGTGTATCTGCGACTCCCGAAGTGAGCTTGCGGGCCAGCTGCTCGTGCCCTTCCCAGGGCCAGCAGCAGCCGTTCAGCTCAGCGCTGTACTACCGATGAAAGGTAGGCTCCGACAGGAACCTTTCCACTGTCGCAAGCTCCCACCAGCACGGTGTCTACGAGGAAGCCCAGCTGCACACCTGGGGGCTGCCCTGTTCCCAGCCCAAACCAGCCAAGCTCGAGCGACTGCCTTGGTGCTGGGAAAATATCTCAAGCCACACAAAGTGCAGCCAGAGGAAACAGTGCTGTGCTAACAGAGGTACCTAAATGGCAAAGCTCTTATTCTGCTCTTTGCAAACTTCACAAAGAAATGAGAAACATGCATGGATGTATTGCACCTATTTCTTGCTAGGACAGGATGCTTCACCAGAGCTTGCCAAAGTAGTCGGGTGTGTGGTGACAAAGGGACGTACTGCAAGGGAAAGGTGAGAGCCAGAGCTGGTACCCTGCAAACTCAGGGCAAAGTTCAGTAAAGACCATGCCACCTTAGTCTTATAGGCACATGCCTCAAAGGCAGAATCCTACAATGTTTCTTGCTTAAATTAGATTAAATGTCCTGCATTGGCTAGAAGATGTGAAATTACAGTCTTCCAGCTGGATCCCATCTCCGCGGCTGGGAACCCACTCTTTTGGCAGAGCACCACAGAGATCGCTGGTATTTTTCTGTGAAAAATCCAGTACCCTGTGAAAAGCTGTCGCGCATTTTCTCAAGAACCCACATGCTCATGACGGTATCTGTCTCAGCTCTGTTTTTTGGATCTGGTTACTCAAACTAACTTGTCTGTCAATGCAACTTTGTCACCCTGTAGCACCTAACATTTTTTCATCCCTGTGGGTGAGGTCCAGGTGTGAGAATTGCATTGACTTCATTCACTGGCCGTGATAAAAAGTGCCAGTGATGTTTCTTTTGCCTGGATCAGTGAGCACTGGTGTCTCATCTGACACGCGTGCTCCACACAGCAGGAGGCAGAGTCTATATTTGCTCACATTTCCCCCTCCGGCAGAGGTTTCCACATCAGCTTGCCGTATCACCTGTGTGCTGAAACCACAGAACTGAGGTTTCCAGATCTGCACCTCTGCTGCGCTGTGCTCCAGCGGTACAGATCGGTCCCCGTGTACCCCTCTCCTAGAGAGCCGGATGAGACTTCCTCCGGATAGCTGGATGAGGCCGGGCGAACAAAGCACACACCGCTCCACCCGCCCGCGCTGCAGGGAAGCAACCCTGGCCTCCCGCCGCTGTGCAGCCACCGTTATCAACCCACGGGCTACTGAGGGGAAAGCTAAGCTTGTAGCGGGGGAACCGCATGCTTGAGTTCAAGACGGCTTGTGTTAAAGAGTAATGTCGTGCCATAGATAAGTGAATCGGTCGGGAAGCTCTTGTGCTTTGGAAATGCAAACACTTATGACTCAAGCGCATGACGCACACTTAGGAGATTGAATCTGAATTTACACCACGAAATTAGCGTACCTAAATTGAGAGTGCAAAAAGCACTTAAACTGTTAGTCCATTTGCAGCACCCCTAAAATATCCCGGGTTTTCACTTGTGATTAAAAATTAACCCACTAGAGATGCAGTGAATTTTGTCATTTTTTAATATTTTTTTTTAATTTTTTAATTTTAAAATTAATTTTAATGAGTTTTTAAATGAATGTTTAGAAGGCATTCAGAACTTCTAGCCTCTCTGAGCAGCGCAAATCCATGAAACTTTTAACCTTCCCAAATCATTGTATCTGAACAAAACACCAACCTCACTGGGGTAAGGGACAGCAAATGACACTTTCAAAACTCTTTTCACTGTATAAAGCAACAGCTTCAGAACTGAAGCAATTAACATTTAAGGCTGAGAGGGCTGAGGCTAAAGAACTTGGGCATCATTCATTCTGCCAAAGCGCTGGGCAGTCTCTGCCCTGGGAAGCAGGGACACTGGATGCTGAACCCAACCCATGGGTAACCCTCAGGAGGGACCCACGGGAGAGACTTTGTTCTGTCCCAGACACCAATGCCTGGTGGGAGGTGGACAAGTCACCTGGTGCAGTTGGAGAGAGCAGGAGGGAAGGGAGCAGAGAGGGTCTTTGTGCTTCTGTCCCTCCATACAACCCTCCTTTCCCTGTCTCCAGTCGTGGCCAGCTGCACTGGGTTGAAGATGGGAAGGGGAATGGGAAGCACTGGCAGTACCTGCAGGAACGTGCAGGGAAGCAAGAGGCAGGCAGACCCAGGGCTGTAAGGGTGAGGTCTCTCTGGCACACACTGTCCTGATCCCAGCCCACCCATCCTGCATCTTTCTCACCACTTTTGCCCTCTGAGACTGCACAGCCCAGCTTTACTGAGCCCCAAAACATCAGCTGGAATGGCTTCTGAGAGAACAGGTGCAGAAACTGAATGCCATCCAAATGGGATAGAAAATGGAACAAAGTCCATCGCTGCTCTCAGCAGACATGGGAGATGGTCAAAAGAGCATCATAAAGGTGGGATCCATGGTCCTTGGTACCTTTTCTTTTACACGGCTAAGACTAAGCCTGGCATGAGCAGCTCAGGCGAGCAAAGTACCCCCTGAAATAAATCCCCCGACATATTCTGTGGCTTAAAACAAGTTCTGGCCAAGATTATACCTCGACAGGGATTACACTACTCTCCAGCTATCTACTTACAGGACAGATGAACCTCACCTTGCAACACCTGCTATTAACCATTGTAAGAGGCAAGGTACTGGATCAGATGAATGGTGGATTTGAGTTCTTAGGACAGTTCCTGTCTTTGCTACTCTTTTCACTCAAATACTCTTGTCCTGTTGCAAGGTCTTTAAATGCTCCAAGAATTTCTTAAGCAAAAGTGTCTGTATAATTTTAGTAACAGCTTGACCAAGTGTCTTGTCACAGAGCTAAGGTAATGATAATTCCCTTAGATCACCAAAACCAGTGCAACCAAAAAATGCCTGTAAGCACTACTTTGTCAGACAAGCAGGTTAGGATTAAGGGACAAAACAGTAAAAATCATGATCTGTTTCCAGGTATGTTACAAACATTTAAAAGAGTCAGGCTTAACTACAGACCTCTTTAGAATAAAGATTCAACAAAATACAATGCAAAAAGGCAAACTTTCCTCAAGACAGAAAGACTAGGCAAACGATAGATGTAATACCAAACGCTACTCACCATCTGACCCAGACCTCTTCTGAAATATAATCCATGCTCTAGAGACCCTTGCTCCCTCTTCACATGGAAACAAAGTTCTGAGTAATCCCTCATGCTGCCCTGGATGCACTGGCAATTCCTCCCTCCAGGTCTCTGCCCTATTCACTTGTCTCATGGGCATTTTCATGGCCACATCTCAGCGTGGTGCAGCAATTCATTGTCTTAGCAAGGAACCACAGCTCATTAGTGTCCTCTCAGCTAGAGAGAAACCTATATTTCCAGCTTCCAGCCTACTATGTTTCTAGTGGTATATCCATCCAGTATTACTGATGGATTATTTTGTTCTTTGTGCTTCATTTAAATGAAAACAGTAAATGACATTATTGCTAAACCAGACTAGCTTGAGGCTTTCCAGGATGCCAGGAATAATGCCAACAGTTGGTTTAAAAAAAAAAAAAAAATGGATCCGGTACCTGCTGCAATAATGATATATGGGTCCTTCAAAAGTGTCAGTAACGGTGTCCCCTTCTGACTCTATGAAACAAATGAAAACTTGGGATTAGGAAAGGCAAAGCATCAGCTATTGCCTAGAGTGTTTTACTGCAATACTTACTTCTGCCTGTGCTCTGGACGGCTGCAGAACAAATAATTGAACAGCTGTGAAAAGAAATCAATACTGTAACGTTTCTTCAAGAAGGGGATTAGGTGACAGCAACACGAAAGGGGTGTGCTACACGGCAGTGCTGACTCTCCGTGTGTACTGACCTCCATCTAGCAGAGCCAGCGCTGCCAGCACGAGGAATGGAGAGCTCTTCCCCACAAACTCGTACATGATGCTCCCGAAAGGTGGGCCCACTGAGGGGGAGAAATGAAGGAACCAGTTGTGAAGCCATGTTTCTGACCCCAAACAAATGTCCTCTGCAAGCATTTGGGCACCCTGTATTGGCACTCAGGGACCAAAAAGTTCGATTAAAAAAAAAAAAAAAAAACACAAAACAAAACAAACAAACAAAAAAACCCACAAAGCTCATTGATCTCTGTGTTATGAAAACCATATTCTTCACACCCCGAAATATTCTTCCATTTAAACAAAACCCAAGCATCTCAGAGATTATTGTCTGATGCGTATCTGCCTAAGAAAAATGTTTCTGCGTAAGAAACAATTCTTAACATGCACCATGAATCTAATCTGGACATGGCATGGTAACATTGCACCCAGTGAGATTCTGCCACAGTTTTCACAGATGACAAGTAGGTGCTCTGGGTGGTTTCTCTTGGTGGCAGAGCCCCCATCTCACTGACCTAATACTCCCATAGCAAGTCCTCCCAGTGCAATTCCCATCGCGTTTCCTCTCTCTTCATCATCTGTGTATACACTGGCAAGCATACCCATCCCTAAAAATACATACAAAACAAAGCACAAAATTAGGCAGCTGTGTTCTACAATTTATTGTCATCCTTTGCCAGCCCTACTAAATATTAGACAGAGGTGACAGCAGGTATCTGTATACATACATATGTATTTATATTCATACTGATATACATATAAAAGTCCACATACATATATGTGTGTGTGTGTGTGTGTGTATGTTCCATCCACATGGAATTTGCCTTGAAGCAGAAGGAAGTTTGGCACACATGAATGGTCTCCATACCATGTTCTATTACACCATATTACTCAGGTAATTTAATGATGCCTTGATTTGCTGGATTCTTTGTCCCTGCCTTTGTCACAGAGTGTTTAGATGCTGCTTTTCAACCAGTCAAAACAAAGCTCTTAATGAGTATTCTCTGTCTGTTATTTGTGCTCTGGGTGCTTGACACAAAGGTTGGTGACGACTCACAGCTATAACCGCGGTCACTGCGAGCTGTGCTCTGAGCATAAAGTATCATGCACAGCTGATTACTTTGAAAATGAGTATTTCAAGTTCAGCATCCAAAATTAAAGGGTGCTTTTGACCTTTATCTTCATGTTCCTCACTTCTACATTCGATGATGAGCCATGGTTTCACAAAAGGAAACATGAAGCATCATTCATTTGTTTTTGTGAAGCACTCAGACACTGTAGTGCTAAATGCTACAGAAAAGTCCTCACAGAAATTATGAATTCTGTTTTCAAATCAAGGTTCCAGTAGGACTCAGTAAATAAGGTCCACAGCTACACAGTGAGCCAGAAAGAGAAAACACAGCACTGCATGACTGATCGCTAAGTAAATATCGACCATCACGTGCACCAAGAGAGCAGAGGTCCTGTGTGGATGAACACGCTTACTGAAAATCGTGGCAGACTTCAAATTGTTTGCATGAATGGTTGAAGAGCAACTTAAAGAAAGATATCAGAATTCACAACAAATTTGCGGAGATTTGGAGAAATATTCCGGAAAAGAGTAGGATGCAGTACAAAGCAGATAAAGCTTACACTGCAGTAGGAATTACTTGCACCGACGCAGGGTGGGTGCTACACCCAGTGCTACAGTGCTGCAGCTCTGAGGGCTACAGCAAGTCACGGCTGAGCATGAGTAAGCAGGTGATGCAAGTGAGGCAGTCTGTCTGTCTGTGAGACACATGAAGTGACACTTTCCCTCCTGTCAGCACTTGTTGGGGGTCAGAGCTTCTTCTGAGAGCTGGGTCTGGCTTTGGAAGCACAGGAAGAGCTGGGGGTGGCTGGAGACTACCCAGAGAAGGGCAATGGGGATGAGCAAGGGCTTAGCAAACCATCAGCGAGGGACCACTGCAGGTCTTTGTATTTAAAACCAGAGAGGAGAAACTGACGTGCGATGTGATGTGGTCTTGAAATTAAAAAAAAAAGCCACAAAGATAAAGAAAAGAAGCTGTTCTTCATGTTCTCTCAACTATGAGAACCAGAAGTAGATATAAATGACAAGAGGAGGCTTTAGATGAGAGATCAGAAAAGAACTTCCTAACAGTAAATGTAGCTAAGCACAAAGCTCAATGCTGAGGGCATTTCTGGAGGCTTTTGAGAGCGTGCCTGTCAAGTATGCACTAGGAATAACAGCCACATGGCTGATCCTGCCTTCAGGAAGGGGGTGGGCTAGGGAGTCTCTTGGCCTTTTCTGCTCTGTTTTGTAGGCTGCATGAGAAAAAGTCACGCACTCATCAAAGAACTGTATCTCAAGGTACACACCTACACAGGGACTGAGTTAAAGCTGAACAATAATTTTGATTCTGGCATGTCTTAACTTTGGAAAGCTTGACTTATGAGCTTAATTAGTTTGCTTAAACTTTATTTTATTTATTTTATCTATATTATCTATACAGTTTTCTTGTTCTTTTAGTTAGGGGCCAACTGGAAGCACAGATTATATCACACAGCATCCAAAGGACCCTTCCACAGGTCACGAGCGTGACTTGAATCTTTAAATCCACACACTAGGTTTAGCAAAGTAGCTTATATGGGGGTGGGGGGACAGTTGTGACTAAATTTTTTAGGTAGACCTGTGCAACAGACAGCACTTCCATAGGGTTTTCCTTGGGTAGCTGCTGACAGCAGAGGGGTGGAGAGGTGCAATCCCTGTCCCTACTCTTCCCACTGCTCATTCAGGCTGAAATCTTGTTGCACAGCCTCAGACTCATCTTCAGCATAAGGTGATGCTTGCTCCCAGGTCAAATGTTCAGTCTGGGCTTGAGTATCTCTGCTGGATATCCCCAGCTACCCCGAGGCTGGAGCAAAATCCCCGCAATAGGAATCTGGGTGGACTCCAGCTCTCGAATGCTTGTTAAGTTCCTACGGAAAGTTCTGTGGAACCCTGCCTACAGCCCAGTCCCATTTGGAAGGGGGAATTTTTCCTAAGGAAGCCAAAGATATGCTCTGGACAAACAGCTTTATTCACCTCCCCTTTCAAGCCAAATTTATATTCCTGCTGCCATCGTGAACAAAACATATTTTCTCTAGACTCAGTCTCCAAGATCATTGAATAATTTGGAGTGAAAACCCATACTCCATTTCACTTGTTCATTTAAAAAAAAAAAAATCTTATTTCGGATATCTAATACAGACAATCTGAGTCCAAACTGGCAGGGAGAATTATAAGCCATTGAAAACAACATTTTATAACAGAAATTTCAGAAACAGGCAGAGGTACTATCCCTAGGATAACAAGTACCAGCATAAGTTCCTGGTGACCTTTAAAAGGGCTAAAAATGAATTTAAAATGTTGAAGGCACACATGCAGAAACCCCAGGGAGAGAGTACATCATCTAGTGCTCTACCTTACTGTAACCCACATACCAAGTAACTCTGAAAAGACATTTACTTTTGAGCTACTGCATAGGAAAGAGGCAGAAAAAAAATATTGAAATTGATTTAATTGAATAATTTTGCATTAACTATTGAAACTGCAGACAAAATACAATTAAGAAATGACTGTTACTGAAAAAGATAGAATTGGCGATCTGTATTTTATTGTATCACATGCTCTCTTACCTGCCACTGAAGAACAAGAGGAACCCACTCCTTGAAGGGACCTTGCAATAAACAGTAATGTGTAGCTTCCTGAGAAGGCAAACACTACGGAAAAGACACAGGCAAATTTTTAAAATTAGGTTAACTCTAACTAGGTAAAAAAGTTAGATTTCTTTAAACTATCACAAAAAACTTTGTGCAATTTAGTCAGGTGTTTACAGTGACTTGTGTCACTTTCAATGCTAACGGCATTATTATCTCTTATTGCATTTGGATGTGTCAGTGTTGAATTGTTCTTAGGTGTCTGAGCCTTCTGGTAACACAGAATGCAAGTGCCCAATCAGTTTTAACTAATTACTTGGGATTCGATTACATCCTGCTCTGATTCAGCTGCACACAGAAGGAGTAATAAGACCTTTCTTTCCAGCCTTGTTCCCCACATGGCTGCATTTCAGGCTGCCCCGTCTGAAGCTCCAGGCATTCGAGGAAGGCAGGATTTGACACATCCACACAGGCTCACACCAGTGTTTCTTCCCATAAGCAAATAGGTGGAGAGGTTTCACAGTGGTGTTCCCAGCTCCACACTTGATGCTGCACGGCACAGCTAGCCATGAATTAGACTTCCTACTCTTATCTCCATACCAAGCAAAATTTGTCTAATGTTCCAAAAATCCAGGGTTGTCAGAGACTCTACCAACAGGTAATCTTATCCATTACTTCAGTCCCCTTGCTGTCAGAAGTATTTTCCTAATATTTAACCTAAATTTTCTTTGACACTCTTCTAAGGTCATTATTCCTTTTCTTACATGCAGTGGACATGGAAAACTGTCACTTCCCTTCCTTTTTTGTCACACACTGATACATCTTACATCTGCCTTCTGAAGCAAGCCCACTTCTTTAATCATTCCTCACAGGCTTCTTGTGATGCCTGACGTTCTCCTTTGTACTCTTTCCATCTGGGCCACACCTTTAAGTGCCATGCCAAAACTGAACATAAACCAGCAGCAAAGGACTTATCAATGCCATTTAGGGTGGACAAATTATCTCAGCTGACTGCGCCTGTTTGCACATCCCATGGTGATGTTGAGCAACACTATGACCCTGTTGACTTGTATTCCACTCTTGAGCCTCACACTCTCTTTCTGATAAGCTAGTTGTTAAGGATTCTGGAAAATAGCCCTCCCAGGGCTGAAAAGCGTATCAGTTTAAAACTGCCTGAGCACCGCCCAGGTTACAGGAAGCTGAGAGGAGGACCGAGCTAAGGAAGAGACCAGCCAGGGTGGGATGGAAGGCAGTGAGTTCCTTTGAGCAGGTCCATAAGAGCATGCTTGTCAAATCTCATTAATACCACCATCCACCTAGAGCAGCCACCCTTACGTTTTCCCATTGGAAATCAGCTCCTCTGCATCAACAAGAATTCCTAATGATAATTATTGTAGATCATTTATTTAAAAGTTGCATCTGGACCATAGCAAATAAGGAGTGGATACTTACTGATTGTTGACACAAACATGATGCAGAATCCAGCAAACAATGGAATCTGGTAGCCTATTCTGGAAAAAATAAAAAATAAGAACATTCACATTTTGGGGACTGTCTCTCTGACATTTTGAGTTAGAATTACTCACATGAGGGCTTTAGAACTGTACACACACAAAAGATGCAAAAACCCAACCTGTGGTTTCTTTGCAGGTTTTGAACTATTTATAGTGGACCACATGATCGAATTGATCCATGTTACAAATGTCTTCTCATTTGGTACAGCAAACTTTTTATCTGAAATCCCTGGAAGAAATCCTTCTCTCATTAGAATTTGATTGCCCTGTTTTCATTCCACCATAACTGTTCTCAGTAAAGCCCCTCTGGGTCTCCATGGGGTTGCCAAGGATATGAGAATGGAAGATTCATCTAAGCAAGCTGAGCTTTGAAATATTCCAGTAGTGTTTCAAGAATCATCTGTTTCCATCCTCATGAGACAATGACTGCAATGAGAAATGGTCAAACCAATGGCTTTTTTTTCTGGGAAAATTTGTCATCAGCTTTGCTAGGAGTTTGCCTCAACTACAAACACTGAGAGAATCCCAGAGCATCTGAGAGTAATATTTTTGCTTTTCCACAGTTTTAGGATTAAATGTGAAGTTGATCAAAGCCTTCTTCGTCAGCCTGCTTCTTCATCAAAACTCTAAGTAGCCTGCAGATATGTCCAGCTGCTATAACTATTTTCAAATTTCCAGGAAATAAATTATTTTCAGTCTGGAAAGCAAACACATTTTTTAGGCAGCTAAACTAGAAACTTCAACAAAGACCTCACAATATGCTACTTTTCTTGCCATTAAAACTCTACCCTGGAATCAAAAATACTGGCCAGGTAGCTCTGCAGACAGTCTGTGTGTTCACCACACTTTATTCACAGCTTCCTTTTTTCTAATATTCTGCATCTCAGATGTATTTGCAAAGACATTATTTAATGGCCAAATCCTTCAACAGTGAAGATGTTCAAAGGAATACTAATTGACTTTAATTTCCAGTGATTTGACTGTATTGGGCTTTTATATTGGCAGTAATGGTTTAAGTAGGTCAATCAAATAATGGAATAGTCTGTAATGGCCCTTCTCATTTTTAATAATAGTAGTCCTAAGACAGGTAAACCAACACAATTATTCTGAGCTTTGTTTATTTGTTAACATAATCTTTATACAAGTAAGGACCATGGATAATGGAAAACTCTCTGAAGTGCAAGGCTATGTTCATTATTGGTCTCATTGCAACATCTGCTTGAGTTTTGAGAATGAAAGAAATCTAGCATGCACATTTCTACAAGCCATAGAAAATTCTAATGAAGAGCAGGTGGAAGAATTTTGCCACTAAAATATGACAAAAACATAGTGCGCTGATTCTTCTAGTTGAAATCTGTAAATAGGTGCTACAAAAATACAGTAGAGGAAACTGGTTACTTTTGTGGTTACTTCTTAACTGGACTGGTATCTGCAAATAGCAACCTCAATTCCTCTTCCTCTGTGGACTTACAATAATCACCTTAATCTCTCAAAACCTTGGTACCTCGCCATGAAAAGAATAATACTATATCTTTTTGTGGCTGTTTTATTTAAAGAGGATGATTTTTCTAGGCTTGTCTCTTCTATCATTGTGTGTACACGGTAGGTATTATACAGAGGGACACTAATCTCCATTGATGTTTCTATGTATGCAAGGACATAAAAAAGAATCATCTCCTATTACCATCTCCTTGCCTGCCCATCCCAGTGGGTTCACGTAGAACAGGTCACAGTGAGTTTGACCACAATTGCTTTGATTTTGAATTTCTGAATTAAAGAAAGCACTGATATATATACAGACAAATAACCCTTGCATGTGTGGTCACTGGTGTTGGTGAGTGGTATTATCTGTCCCTGTGGTACTATAAATGCAAAGGTTGAATGTCCTTATTCCTTCTTCCATTGCAAAAGGGAAGAGGAAGAGGGGGGTTGCCTGTCAAAGCCATCCTAGAGGTGTCTAGGATCGGCACTGTGGGAAGAGAAGTCTGATTTCAGTAAAGGAATCAAGTAATTATTTGATTCACCACAGGAACCGTGAGAAAGCAATTCACTGCTCCTACAAGTACACTGAATTAAAATCCAGTTATTTGAAGACAAATGCCATCTGAAGTGACTCCCATATTCATGTTTGTATCACTTCATCAGTGACATTAGCTGTGAGATCTGCCATAAGCATTAATAAGCTAGATAAAGGGAAGGGTTATCATACTAGTTCTGTAACCTTAACTGAAGGATCAGCCTCCATAAAATTAAAACAAAATTCACCTCTTTCAATAAGCACCCTACATTTGGAAAGTTTCTGGCACTTGACAGCTGTAAGAAAACAAGTATTCTGGAAGTCACTTTTAATGCTCTATGAAATCCTCTTCAAGCTTTGATCTTAGTTTTTGCAGTCACGGAAATTATTCCTCCTTTATCTTGGACACGCAGAGTCACAACAAGGTGTGAAGCAGTACATAGCAGAGGGTCACGGAGGCAGAACGGGAGCAGAACTCAGTCTTGCTCTTGCCACCCAGCAGACCATGATGTTTTACTGCACATACTGAGGTCTAATACCTACTTTTCCCTCCACACAGAGAATCATCTCAGAACCAGGCTCTGTGGGCATAACTAGTCCTTTCAGCCAAAATCTACGTTGCCCGTGGTCCACCAGACAAGACGATGTGAAGGTATAGAGGTCAGCAGAAGATGTGTTTATACTGATTTAATTAAGTCATTATAATCCTCTGAAAAGGTCAAAGTTGCCTGGAACTTCCCTCACAATTTGGAGATGATGTGCTACCCTGCACAAGGTTGCTGAGCCTCTGGAAGTCATGGTTTTTCTTGCTCAGGAGACATTCTTATCCACATCCAGCTGACAGCTAGATATGTAGATTGTCTTTTCCCTGCCTCCTCCTAAAATAGCAGTGTTAATTAGTCGGCAGTTGTGCTACCACAAATGTCTAATCTGCAGCTGCAGTCCCTGGTCTGTCCAACAGACATTAGAGAGCACAGACTGGGAGTTTTTTACTGATCAGAATAACTACAATACGTAACACAAATAATCCCAAAAAGGGAAGGCACTACCTGTAACAGCCAGATGTTCAGGGACTCTGTCCCCAGTCCTGGACTGTTCCTGGTCTTGCCATGTGAAACCTGTGAATATGCAGTTTCTACTTCTCAGCCATGACATGGCATGCTCCATCACAGTTATCTCTCCATTTTGCCTGTCTCGTCTCTTCCTTTTTCTTGCTATCATGCCTTAACAAGACTTTTTCTTGGGCACTCCTCACAAAACACTACAAGAGAATCTGAAGCAGCCACAGGACCCAGCATGTTTCAGGAAGGCTACCTGTAGCTAAAAGTGCTGTACCTGTAGCTAGAAGTGTTTCCAGCTCCTGAAAAAGCCACAGTCATCAGTCAAAGGAGGGAGAGGAAAGGCTGCCAGTGACAGAGAATGCCTAAATTACCCAATTTCAGTGCTGTGTTGGCCCCAGACTGCAGAACTGTTTGGAAGTGGATTATACTCGTTAATAAGGTTACACTACAATGAGACAACCAATTGATGGGTCCTGTGCAGCAGTAAAACAAAGGCTACACTGACCAGGTTAGCAGCTGTGGATGATTAGAGCCTAATTGCCTATCCATTATAAGATTGCTGGTTTTAACCCTGTCACTGTATAGCTACACCAATGCCAATGTGAGCACTGCTCGCTTGGTCTGTCCTGGCTGGCATTCTGGCCATCTTCTTCAGCCCTAGTGGAGAATGGGGAGGATGTATGACAAGAGGAATATTTTCCTCCAGGTCACGAACCAGTGAACCTCTGAACATGCGTGAAGGTAAGGAAGAAGGTTCGGGGACAGGGGTGTCAGGGAGCGGGGTCCCTGCACCCAAATGCTCCGTGCTGCAGTGCAGGGCAGGCAGAGGGGCTTCAGCCAGCGGGCTGCCCGGTCACTTCAGTCACATGCTGAAAGCTCAGAGGAAAGCTTACAAGTGAACTGGACTGTAACTGAGGAGTTATAAATGCTATTTATTTCTCTGCCTCACTCTTTGTATGTACCCCAAATATATCATGGTCTAAGTCACACTCTCTCTCATGCAAAGACATTCACATCTATAGTCAACTTGGCTGTAAAAATGGGGATGGAAATATCTTCTCATTTGTTAATGTTTTTTTGAGGCCATGTATGGATAGGCAGACGGTTAAAACTACATAGTTTTCCAGACTGGTAGATAAAGGGAGAGAGCTACATGGCTGGTGAGATACTTGTTGACATGAGTGGATGGTGGGGCCAGCACAGCTGGACTCACAGCCTAATTCACAGTGAGCAGTAATAATTCGAAAAGGTAATGGAGTGGATCAGTCAGTGATAGAAAGTGCTGCAGCTTGGTGCCCACTTCCTTCACTGGAAGGATTAGGCAAAGCCTTCAATCTCCCCTTGCCAGTGCAGCCTC
Source organism: Anseranas semipalmata (assembly GCA_013399115.1). Lineage (NCBI taxonomy): Eukaryota > Metazoa > Chordata > Aves > Anseriformes > Anseranatidae > Anseranas > Anseranas semipalmata. Next base: position 160,785 of record VXAA01005202.1, read on the forward strand.
CTCACAAAGTGCCCTGTAGCAAGTGTCATGCCATTTATATAGCTCCTTATCCATTACTCTACAAGCAGAAACATAATGTGCATCCGAGCCACAAAATCTTATTGGGTCTGCCCTGGAACGGTGCCTCTATGGGAAGTGCGTTGTTCACATCCTATGGCAAGGCCATCATCCTGGAGTTTTGTTTGCTAGGATTTTCACTAGGACTTAGAGCAAAAGGGAAGTGTAGTGCTTCATGACTTGCAAACCAGTTCACTAAGACAGGTGTGTGTTTTGTCTTGTATTCTTCGAAGAGATGGGCTTTAAATATAAAACATTTTTAGCATAGCTTGCATCTTGAATTCAACTAATTTTTAAATTTATTCTTAAAAATATTCAGCTCTAGTAGTTATAGGAAAAAATGAAAAAAGCCTACAACATTTTCAGAAAACCTAAACCAAAGTAATTATTGGCACAGCCTTGTGGCACAGACTTTTTTTTTTTGCGCAATGTGAATGGAACACCCTGTTGCATCCTATACAAACTCAAGCACCCAAAGACAGTGCATGTTTAAAGCCAGTAATTCCATGCTTGTTTAAAACTCTAAGCCATTCCTGAACACTTATATTTGAATGAAAAATAAAGGCCATGAATACAGTGTACTACCTATTTGAAAAAGAAACTTGGCATCTCAGCAAACAGCGTATGCACAATGTTTTTTAACAAAGCAACCCGTTCTCCTTAAGCTGTGATACTTTGCTGAAAATTTGCAAAAGTAATAACAGCAATAATAATTATCATTAAACAGCTTGTCAGTGGTAAAGAAGAGTCTTTATAAAGATAACTCAGATATCTTCTGTTTCATTTGTAATAATCGGTTTTCATGCTTCCTTTTAACTGAACATATACATTGTTCTTAGGAAATCTCAATTTTAGTTTTTCTTTTTCTTTTTTTTTTTTGCCAGTGGCTTCTACAGTTAATTGATAAATATGTGAACCGATATTTCCCACGAAACGTTTCTCAGAAGAAAGGCAGACACTGCTCTAAGACACAATGCATGAAAGAAAAGCAGTAATGCTTAAATCTAATTTAGGGCCACTTGGCCATGAAGACACTCATTTCTGCCTGGATGAGAGGACAGCATGCCGCACAGGGCTGTGTGTTCTCCTTGATTCCCCTTTTCCCATTTATCAGGCACCTGAGCTCGCAGACCCTGCTGCTGAGATCAAAGTTGCGCTCTCAGTCCCGTGCACAAACCTGTGGGACGTTTCCACCTCAGCTCGCAGAGCCTCCAGCACCAGCGCTGGGAGAACATCTCCAGAACAAGATATGAGAATGAGACACAGGAACATCTGCGGCCAAACCTAAGGACCTCTGGGGGATGTCCCAGAAGCGGCCCCAGAGGAGCGGTGTGAGCCCGCGGGGACGCGCGGCACGGAGAGGCATCGCAGGGGCATGCCCTCACCTAACGCAGACGTCTGCCGACGGAAGAGCAGAGGTCGCGTCTGCGGTATGGAGTAATGGCACTACTGAAAAAGCCAGCGGTGATGTGCGGTGTGCTATTTCTTTTTTCCTGGTTGGGCAGTTTGCAGAAATTATAAGAACGGCAGAATCCGGAGAAAAGCAAATATAAATAAGGCAATAATATAGACACTGAGTAAAACCTAGAATAGCTAAAGAGCTATTATGAAAACATGATTTTACTTTATGCTGCTTCGCCTGTGTATGAGCTATCATAGCCTCACAAATCAATATAGGAAATCTGGGTAACAAAAATCTGTTTTCCCCCTTAAATTGCAACAATATTTGTATAAAAGTGATTTTGTAATAGCAAACTTTTGGGGGAGGGGGATATGCAGAAGGAGATAAGGTGAAATAAAAGAGAAATGAAGCTGTCTCTCTAATTTAAAGCTTTTGTGTTTATATCAGTTCCACAGATTTAATACAGGTTTTGAAGTCATAACATTGTGAGTCAAAACACTGCTTATCCCTCCACTGGATACTCTTTTATCAGACTGGAATTAAACACAGTATATATATATAGGCTGTAAAAAAACAAAAAAGGCAGTTTTAGTTCAAAACCTTAAATATCTAGCCTTAAAGAATGTTGGTTGGTTTGGTTATTGCCACCTACGATAAGCACTGACTGCTTAAGCAGAAATGTTTTACAAGGACAGAAAACACACACATTTCGTCTGCATATTATTTTCGGAAAGGAAAATATCTTCTTTATAAAAATAGCTTAATAAGAAATATGAAAATTAGTGTCCTGACTAAATATAATTTGGAGCCTATTTCCTACAGAGATTGATCTCACACTCTGTTTAGAAGGGCTGCAGTTTCTTCTGTGGGGAACAGCTACACAGAATACTAACAATAAAATCAAATTAATTATTAACACCAAAAATTTAAATGATATCATAAACACTTTTTAATCTTCATGTAAACATAATTAGTGCTTGGATTGTTGTTGTTGGGTTTGTAAGTCATTGATATTGGTGCTTACATCCCTGATCCTGCTCAGATAGATTTCTCTATAGTGTACCAACCAAACATATTTTGTTCAATACATCATATATATGCAAGAATTCAGAGAAGACAATTTGAAGGTTGGAGTAGATCGTGCACTGATGTAAATCTGATCCATTGAACTCAGTGATGAACATGGCACCAGCAGGGTTTGGCAGACCCATTCCCTTTCCATGGAAGTCCATGAGAACTTCCTAGCTGACTCTTACCTCAGGAGACTCGGAATCGCTACGCACCAAGAGCTGTGAGTCTGTGAGAGCCAGGGAGAGATCTGGCCACTGCCTACGCTTTCAATATCACGTTTGCCTAATATAGGTGTAACAGATGTGTCATCAATTCACAGCACTTGATCCTTGTAACTAGTGAGCTGTAGCATCTTTTGGCCCTGTATGACTGTACTGAAGAAATTCCAACACCTCTTCAGTAAAAGTTTCTATAAAAACCTGAGGACTCAGGAGCTGGAGAAAAAGAAAAGTGTACCACACTGTCAAATGGCTCGTGTGCTTACCAATTTATTTTGGAAAGGATGCAGGCATTTAGAAGATGTGCTCGTTAAATGTATTTTGCTAAAATATTCCTCCAGATAAAGTGAGAAGGCCAGTAAGCCAGGGCCACAATAGAGCTAAAAACACTTTGAAATCCCCACCCAGACTAAAACATGAATATAAAATCCTAACTGAATAACATACCTGTTTGTCAGCGGCCCTATGAAGGGGTTAGTGATCAGCTGCACTGTTGCTTTTGAAGCAAACAATAGCCCAACTTGAACATTTTCGTTCAGCAGGTCCTTATTTTCCTTAGGGCAATCAGATGGTGAAGCAGTCACGTTTACTGTCATTTGTTCTGTCTGAGTGTGGTGCAGCACTCTGAGTCCTGTCTTATCAGACTCATTTCCAGTAACCATCGTCAAGTTGTCATAGTAGGAGAAGATACTCTGAAAATTGTCCATCGTTGCTGAAACTATGTTAGGTTTAGTAGTCTGGACTTCTGATGCATTTTTCTCATGTTTGATGCTGTAAAGGTAACTGGGAATTATTGGCACTGGAAAAACAAATAAAATATATTAGCATTTTACTGTCAGGTTTTGTGCAAACGGAATCACCACATTTTCTTGTTTGCTTTGTCATTGCTTAGGAAATACAAGCCTTTCCTACTGAGAACATCAGTAAGGATTCTGAAAGACTGAAACACAGAACTAAAATAGTGCAATTTAAAACATAAGTTCTTTTACATTAGCCTTTATTTTTGCCACTTTTTGTAATTCTAAAGTTTTCTGTACAGACATTGCTCAGAAAGAAAAATACGAGAAGTATCAAAGAACATGCCTGAACAGACTCCGTTGCACATGACGGCATAAATCCCTTTATTAGGTTGTGAAAACATGAATAATGAGAAAAGCATTGAAACTAGCATTAAGCCAAAATAGTAAAAAGTAATAAAACATATTAATAAAATAAGTCACACAAAAAAAAAAAAGAAAAAAAGATAGGTAACAGCCATAAGAAAGAAAAAAAATAACACTTTTATATTGAGTAATCAGAACTACTGTATTGATGTTTACATATCCACTGATTTAAAATTTACATTGATAAGACCACCCAGAAGGGACCTGCTTTATATGCTTTAGGATCATAGCTGCAATTTAATTGTAGTAGTGTGTATCTCAGAAGCTAGCACATCCAAATTTGTTGAAACAGATGTAAGATTCATTCTACTCGAAAACACCAGTGACAGAATCACTGTAGCTGTCTTGCCTCTCTTCTGAAAAAGCCCAGTCTTTCAATGAGTCTGCAAACCAAAATACTTGTAAGGACTTCTAGCACACATATTACTGAATAAATGAGGAAATGTTAACAACTTTAGAAGTACACTCATGTCAAAAATCCAAAACTGACTTGCTGAAAATATTCATGAGGATTTTGTTAAGATCTGAAGGCATCAGCTCCGAGCTGAGCTCCCGCAGGAGTGAGGGGTCAGGTCCAGAGCTGGCAGCGCAGCGCGGCGCAGGGTGGGCTCTGCAGCGCCTGCTTCGCCCCCATAGCAGCGTGTGGGCCCGCCCGGGTAGCCACAAGCCAGGAGCTGCTCTGAGCCCTTTTAAAAACTTTAGGTAAGCATAAACATTTGAATTTGAGGACTTATATTACTACCTGTGAAAAATGTTAAAGGACTTTAGTTGCGTAGATTCCTGAATCTGGACACTATGTCACTTGAAGCCAGTAAAAGTTGCACTTTCAACTTTGATCAAAACTCTGATTATTTTATTAAACCAACTCCTAGAAGCGCTTTTCTTAAAACCCATGTAGATAGTTTTCTTATTAATCTATCGTTTTACGAGCAGTGTGGGGGAAAGGAGCACTATCGCAAGGAAACAGGCATCTCCAGTGTTATCTAGCCTGTTGTTTCAGTTGCATGACCACAGGAGAAAAAAAGACGATGAGCTAAAAATATAAATGTTGTTAAGTATTAGTGGCTTTTAGTGGAAAAAAAAAAAAAGATCTTTTCATACAATTCCTTATCGTGCAAGTAACCGAGAAACAAAGCAAGACTTTGCTGTGTATGACAGCGTTCACAGTACCTGAACACCGCAGGTCTTTGGAAAATCAGTGTCTGAAAACGTTTGGTTTGAGAGCATTAATCGTGCATTCAGGGAGTACATCTGCCACCGGAGATTACTTCTGGCATAAACCGGGAGTTGAAAACAAACAAACAAACAAACGAGCAAAACCTAACAACGAACAAACCCCGCAGCAAAGCCGTCCACCTACCGACCACCGTGAGCAGCATGTTGTCCAGCAGCAGGGCGATGAAGACGATGAGCAGGATGAGCTTCCTGGACTGCCGGCCCTCCCGCAGCCAGCGGAGGAGGCTGCCCTGGCCCCAGGCCATGCCGCC
>VXAA01005202.1:166403-190855 GCA_013399115.1 Anseranas semipalmata
CCCCGGGGGGGGCTCGAGGGGTTGGCAGCGGGCGGCGCTGGCGTCGCCCGTTTGTCCCGGCCGCTGTGCTCAGGGTGCCGGGCTTCACGCCCGGCCTGTGCAACAGTTTGTCGTCGCTACGCGTTTCGTTACAACCTGTTTTAGACAACAGGCTGACACGCACTGAGCTGAGCAAGAAGTCTCTTTCGACAAAGATTCACGTCTGTGGATAAAGTCAGCTTCCATGCCGTTTTCTTCTAGTCAGCCGATACTGAGCCTTGTGAACTACGCTTTGCTTCCCATTCTTCCCTGGGCTTCGCTCTTGGTAAAGACCACCGAGCTCAAGAGAAGCCTTTTAATGAGTTTAACAGCCCCAGAACCAAACATCAGGCTTAAGCTGATGACAACATCGCTGTGCAAAGAGTTAGTTTCTTTAACGATGTTGCCTGTACGTATCTGTATGTTCACCAGTTCAGCGGTGTGCCTTTGCGACGTGATGCGATCGGTAACACAGGTTTCCTGTGACGTGCTGTTCAAACTTCTGCTAGTGCTTCTGTAGCAGCACTCAGCTCACGCAGTAAACACACAGCTTTTGCTGTTTTGCTAATTTAAGAATTAATTTATTAATTAATGAAAGCCATTTACACTGTGAAGTCTTGGCAATGTAACAGTAGAAGAAAAAGCAGTGTGGTCTAAATTGGTCTCTCAGGTCCTGATCTACCTCTGGATGAGGTCTAACAGGCCTTGGGAATGGGGGTGAATTTTCAGTACAGTGTGCTGTTGACTACACACAGATTTTTCTAAAAATAGTGGAAAGAGGGAGAGCATGTGTTAATAACACCTCTCTCTAGCCTTGATTTTATTTGCCATATCCACCAAGTATTATTTTTATATGGGAACAATTTTACCAGTGCACAACAAATACTGCCAATGGGTATTGCTAAACTATTGATTCTCAAATGAGGGTTCATATCCTGAAGGCACTTAACATCACAAATTACATCGCTGAGCTGAGAACTGCTGTGGAATGCAGGAGGAGGCAGAGAACACAGGCTCCAGTCAGCAGCAGGAGCAGCGTTAGTATGGGATGCCTTTCAGTGAAATGTCAATAGCAATATTCTGTCAGGAAAACCTTGCTTTGGGTATTTTGTATTCACGGCAGTTCAGAGGAGAGTTAGCTGGTAGCGGTGCTGCTGTTCCTGTCACCTGTCAGAAAGCAGATGTGGACAAACCAGGCGCTTTTCCAGCCCTCTGTGATGAGGGACGCAGTTGCAGAAGCAGCTCGCTTCTTGCCCTGTATCACCCACGTGGCAGGGGAGAGAACATCCCCTTCCCCACCCCAAGTCTTTCTTCCAGAATTCCTCTCCTTCCTCTGTCTGTCTCTCATGTGCTGATATTCACGCTGGCAGCATCTGGCCACTTTGCTTTGCTAGACTTTAAATCACTCCTCTCTCCTACTATCCTAGCTTCTCTTACCTTCAGCCAATTGATTTTTAGACAACTAATGGCAAAATATGTGTGCAAAAGCATGCCTGCACTATCAGCATGGATAAGCATAGAGCATTGGAGTACATTTATTTGCATGTGAAGATGCCCACTGGTGCACAGACACTATTGCTTTATTAATCTAGCTGATTAAATCACGTTTACTTCTAGGAAGCTAGCAGGTCAGGCATGAAGCGTATTCCATTCCTTCACCGCTATTTATTTATCCTTAGCCAGGGATCTTTGCATCCACTGAAGAACAAGCAGGAAAGAAGTAGGAGCACAGCTGAATCACTGTTGCATTTGGGAAGCTGTTTATGACTTGGTTTCCCTATTGAACTTCTGTCTATTATATAAATTACATGTTTTGGAAAAAGCTGGTCAACTCCATCTTTTTTTGTAAAGTATCTGCCATTTCTTTGCCTTAACTATCCTTTGGAGTATACATGTGCTTATTATACACAGATTTTATAATGTTATTACTTTCTTAGTTTTTGATAAATGATGTTTGTAAGCTCAGAAGTAACTTCCAAAATCATATATTTATTTGGGAATCCAAATTTTGAGAACTTAGCAGCCCAGTTTCCATTGACTCTCACGGGAATCTCTTATTTAAAAATAAATTTTTAAAAGCACATAATTTTCACCACAATTTGAAGGGACTTGAATTGCAAAATGGCTCAGGTCATTTTATCACCCTTTTCTTCATCCAGGAGAAAATATTCACGGAAAAGTTTGAGCATGCCGCGTTACTGCCTTGCCACGAGGGACCACAGTGTGGGGAAGGCGCAGGTTCTGGCAGGCAGGACCGAAACCCTGACCCTGCGTGTGACTCACTCCTGCATTGTCCCTGCAGCCTGGGAGTGGAAAGGCTCCTTCAGAGATCTTTCGGAACAGTTAGGTGACCAACGTTAGCTCATATGGATGCTCCCCTCTGAGTGAGGCACCCCTAATATGCTACGATATAGGCTAAAGGCACTGAACATCATAAAGTTGGTGACCCAAATATGTTTTAACATGGTCCCGACACTTAGGCTTTGGCCAACTGAATGGCAGACTCTCCTGAATCACCTCTATGGTGCATAGCCAGCATGAGCGACACAGACAAAATAAAATAGCCAAAAACACACAGGCAGTGGTATTTCAAATGATCACCAGTCTGGAAATGATGTTGGAGAACACTACGACTTAGCAGTCAAAATTCTGACCTCGGCTAGATGTCCTCTGTGCACAGGTGGATGCTGCCATGGCACACGATATCGTTACCAGCACCGGGGAGAAGTGCCATTTTGCTGGTTTGCCTGCAAGTTCCTTCAGTTCTGAACTTTAAAAAAAAAAAAACAACAAGCTATAGTTCTTACCATCCAGGCTGACAAATACATTACCTTGCTGGCTCTTGTGGAAAAAATAATCCCTTTTAAAGCTGTCTCTTTTTTAAGATTTACATTTATTTCTACAGCTTGCAGTTTAATTTGCAATAATTCATAATTATCTTAGCTTTCTGTATGAATTAATCATTTGCAGTTATTGCTAGTGGGGAAAATTCATGCTATAAATTATTCTTACTATTTAAGTTGGAAGACATACCTGGCAGCTTACTAATAACAAGTAATATACTTAGTCAGCTTTTTCAACCTTTGTAGCTCTTTCAAGACTTTTTTTCTTTGTGCCCAAGAGTCATGCTACTAATTACTATGTAGTAAGGCTGTGTGGTAGTTAGATTCACTGAATAATGCATCTCATTTTCTCCAGGCACTGAGGATATGCATTGTATTTTAATCTGCTGCCTTATAGCCTACAGTGAGTATATGTGTGAATGTATGTGTATGTGTATATTAATGAACACGATTGTTCATTGTGGCATGTAGTGTTTTGAGGAGAGAGGGAAAAACAGTAGAAATTTTGCATTTAAAAGGGTCAATTGTTTATTAATCCGTAATGCTAAACTACAGCCTGCCTGGATTTAGCTGAACAACTGTGTGGGTGATACCCAAGTTTAATACTATGAGGGACTCATCCAAAAAGCTAGAATGGCTCAGGGTAGGTAGATGGGATGCAGGGGAAGAAGAGATCTTGCATAGTTTGGGTATCTCCGCTAAAAAGAAATGAGTTAAAAGTAATTTCTTTAATTTCAATAAGAGTCTGAAATTTTTAGAGATTTTCAGAACTAGGAAATTATATTCTGCAGCACAACATCGCTCCTTCAAAATTAACATTTTGAACTCTTTTGCTATTCACCTTAGAAAAAGAACATTCATCTCTCCTGGAGCTGGGGAGAGTGGTTGAGCAGAAAATCTCCTCTTACCCTGCTCCCTATCCAAACCGACCCCCGAGGAAAACACGTAACCTGCAGAGCCCAAGCTAGCACGGTACAGCATGGAAAGAATATCTACCCACGCATGGGAACAGCAGCTGAAGTAATGGCAGAACGAACGCCAGCAAGACTTGGTCAGCCCCTGCACCTTGCGGAGCTGCCTGCGTGGTACGCTCAGCCCGCAGCCCACCTGATGGCACTTGCCTCTTGTCCCCGTTGCCGCCGTGGCCCTGCCCTGCAGAAGCAGCCTCTGGCGTGCTCCAGGTGCCCATCCTCTCCTCTTAGACTTCCTTCACAATTTAGCCTAAAGAAGCACTAGCAAAAGCTGCTTTACGCTGAGGATTTAATGTGATCCTCCTCAGAATCAGTCAGGAGAGCCACCAGGCTGCGAGGCAGCAAGGGAAGCTATTCCTAGCATTGTTGGTGGCAGGCTTTGTCTAAGCACAATGACATTACTGACCACAGGTTAGCGACGGTAATGTCTAGCTCTGACGTTTCATTGCTCTGACAAGAAAAGAGCATCAGCCAAGCACAATAAAGGCTGGAAAATAACTAGGCTAAATAGCACCTTGTTTTCCCTGTTCCTCCCGAGCTGGTATTCTGTCTGCAGATAGCACAGCCCCGAGGGCAGCCCACTGTTAGCTCCATGATCAATGGGAAGGCATGCTGGCCTCAGCTTTACAAACCTAATTGTTTTCCTCAGAAATCTGTCTGAAACTAAAAGGCATCTGACAAAAAATCTTTCCTATCCCTGGAGCTTAGAGGAATTCAGTCACTGCATGTAAATTGTGTTTATATTGACTGTTTGCACGGCTTTTGAAACTGTTGCCTTTTAGGTGGCTTTACAAGAAACACAGTCCCCTCCAGCACAAACTGAATGCCATGTGTTGAGAAATCTGATTAGGAATAATAATGTATGTGTTTATATGCACACAGGCAGATGCACATAAATGTGTGCTAGTGCGTGTGTGTGCTTGCATGCACGTGTGTGTATGCGTAAGCTGTCGCTGCCGTCAGCTACTCAGATAACGCACCACTCGCGTGCATTGCGAAGTACGAGGGCAAAGCAGAGGCTGAGCAGGTTGTGGGGAAAGGAAGCAATAGCTCTTGCTTCGGTGGCTGGGCTTTAGAGGCAAATGCCTTCCTGCTTTGCTAGCCTGTGCGGTAACTCAGGAGTGTACGGGAAGCTTTAAGGTCAGTTTGGTCTGAGCAGTTGTTCACCTTTAACATTTATCTACCAGTTCAAAGATTAGCCAGCTTTCCTGCACTTCCCAAGCCCTTTCCCACAACATAGCTGAGCTCTACATCAAAAAGTGGATTCAACCCTCTTCTTTCTGCCGGCACATAACGCACCGCCTGCATTGGCACTGGTTCATTTTGCAGAACTGGCCAAGGCTGAGGGAATGAATGCAGGGGTCAAGCTTGTGAGTCTCCTGTGCAAAAGAGATCCTGAATGTGAGGTGGGCCAATCTGAAGGATGGCATCATCACCGTCACTGGTGGTGTTGGTAGGAAAAAGGAAACATAACTGGCTCAGAGACAGCAACAGTCACGAAGCCAGAAAAGCTTTGAAGCACAATTTCCAGAGAAGTAGAAACATTGTGGTGGAAACATATAAGGCAGGACTGCTAGGCAGGGAAACACTTTTGCCAGGTCTTGAGTCCAGTTAGAGGAAACAGCCCTGAGGGCTTGAACTCAGCCCGGGTACCTCCATATGTTCAAGACATAACTCAAGAATTATCGAAGGGGATTATGTGAAATGTTTGCCTCCAACAGGAGGAAATACCTGATGGCCATGGCAGGCTCTCCTCTTCTGCATTCATTTGAAACTGGGTTAGGAGATGGCTCCAGACTTCCCATGGATGTATAAACCTCCATTTAGCACAAACAAAGACATGCAGACAAAGGGAAAGAGAGAAAAACTGGTGAAACATCCAAAGGAGCACTTCTGTCTCTTGGTTGCATTCCCGCTCAGTTACAGGACCACCATGATAAAGCACCGTGAGTTCCACGACCCTGAAAGCCTTACCAGGGGTCCTGGCTTAACAAAACATTTGTCCAGCTGGTTGTCAGGGCTCCCTGTTCCCGTGCAGTGGGTGGGTGCTGGTGGCATTGAATCAATTGCCAGGCCTACATCTAAATATATTATCTTGGATTAAACCCTGTGGAAAATTCATAATGAAAAACAAGCAAACCCCCCAGAGCAGGCATGATCTGCAAGCTGGCAAATACTGTGATTGCTTCCCACAGATTATAATTTTACCAACACCTGGGCTGAATGCACTGTGCTGATGCAACAGCCTCATGGATCCTAATGAAATAATTATGGGATAAGAGCACAAAGAAACATTCAGAGCTTGAGAGAAAACAAACAACTGTAATGCAGGAACAAAGATACTAGATTAGCTGGGAGTTGAAAAGCTTTTGTGTGGCCTTATTTATATTACTGGCATAAATAAAATCTCTTCAGACCTGTAAGTAATATGTTACCTATAAATGCAGTCAGTAAGAAATGTTAACTGCCTGGTCTGGAGGGAGTTGCTGTGGTTTTGCAGAAGGCTGAGGTCTTGAAGGAGATGCCCTGACCACATGTGAAAGGTGAGATGCGGAAGAGGAGTCTGCGGCACCCACCTCTTTCCCTCCTGGCCTCCCTGGTGCTCGGGGCAGGGTGACGGTGCTCCCAGAGGGTGCTGGCCCTCCTGCAGCTGCCCCGCGCTGCGCTCACCCACACGGCTTTGGACAAGCCACAAAACCACAACGTAACTGTCTCTCTGTATTATGTATGTAGCACTCCATACCTAATCCCCAGCAGCTTTGGACAAGCCACAAAACCACAACGTAACTGTCTCTCTGTATTATGTATGTAGCACTCCATACCTAATCCCCAGCAGCTTTGGACAAGCCACAAAACCACAACGTAACTGTCTCTCTGTATTATGTATGTAGCACTCCATACCTAATCCCCAGCAGCTTTGGACAAGCCACAAAACCACAACGTAACTGTCTCTCTGTATTATGTGTGTAACACTCTATACCTAATCCCCAGTAGCTTTGCACAGCCTTTTGAGTTAATGTATTGAGTTACGTTTGAAATTCTCCCATGAAAGACATCATTGAATAACCAGCTTGTAGTCTTTTATCTAAAACTGTTTGGAAAGCTTTCTAAAGGGCATCAGAAAAAGAACAAGGCAGCTGCAACTCTGAAAACAGGAGCAATGTGGCTCTCCTAGACAAACCTACAAAGACAGTGGGGTTTCCTTTTGAAAGACAATAGAGGTCTTGGTAGGACTGAAGGATAGACTGGTCAGACTGAGGTACCAAGAAATAAACAAGTATGATTGCTTCTGAAGAATCCTATGACAGAGGTTAAAAACTGACATTGGACAGCTCTGAATTCTTGCAAAAATTTGTTTCCGAGTACTGCACCCAGCTCTTTATTTGTAATGCAAAATCCACGTGTTACAAGACTCTGGTTGTGAGGATCCAGAATTGCATTTTGCAGGTCTCATTGAGAGCTGATTGGCTCTTTTACACCCTATATATAAGCTTTTGTTTCATTTCCAAGAGCACTGTGTTAATATATGAGAAACTAAGTGGAATATTGAAAGAGAGTGAAATCTTCTGCTAGCTTCATGGACCAAAGAAAATCAAGATTAATAGATACAGAGAGTCGAGCAGCTGCTGAAAAGCAACCTGCAGTTTTTCTAAGTGGACAGGGCCAGCTATTTGGGTAGAAAAGCTACTCCCACAGCAGAACACAGCTTTTCCAAGCTGAAGTAGCTCCCGGGCACCTAAGGAACTGCGTTAATCACTTTGACTGAAGCAGTAAAATGCCAGTGAGATATGAGGTGCATGAGCTGTACCTCTCAGCTACATGTGACCTGCTCAGGAGCTTCTTAGACACCCCAAACAAAAACTTGGCTGTTGCAAGCCACCTAAAGTAGCTTAAAGCCATCTATTGACTTATTCCATCACCTATTGCTAACGGATGAAACTCAGGGAAGATTTCTACTCTAATACTTTGACAGCCCTTGCAGTCACTCACACATATAATCTCTCTGACTTCAAGACATTACTTTGCAGGAATGGATCCTAAAGCATGCTAGCAAGAATAATAAGTACATAAGTATTTAAAAACAAAACAAAACAAAACAAAACAAAAAAAAAAGCATAGCTCTCTAAACAACGTTCTCTTTTCTATCCTTCTAATAGTAATTATATTTCTCTGGGATTTCTGTTCTAGAGTCACATAAATAAACACAAACTAATCTTATGTCTAGCTGAGCTTGTTGAATTATAGTTCTTAACACACAGAAACATGATTTAAGATCTAGAATGACTGAAATACTTTGCCTAATCAAGTGCATCATCATTTCTTAGAAACCTGTGTATACTAATGGAAATGCTGTAGTAAATTTCTTCAGCCAAATTCTTTCCTTTTTAAAAGTCTTATTGAGTTTTCTTCTGTCAAGAGGGCTTGCATTTTTTGCATTTGTTTTCAACAGGAGATTTTTTTACTCTTGAAATACAAAATCTTCACATGAGTCTAAACACACTTGGAAAAGCAGGGAGCCCTGCCTGGGAATATAAATTGCACAGCTGTGCTTAGTCACAAATGGCTGAGTGCAATGAGATTTTACAATAAACCAGAAATGTCTGTGTTTTGTTGTGTCAATAAATGTTCCAGCGATGCTCTTAAAGACAATAAATTACTGGTAATGGAACACTATCCTCAGCGTGTAGAAGTCATTTTCCACTTCCAGACATTCTCAGATTAGGTTTAAATTGCTATTAGAAAATCCTAAATGTGTTTGTTTGAAGAAAATCTTTTTAATGCCTAGAAATAATCCAGCAGTGGCTGGTTTGAGCAGAGTTAGCTGGAGTATTCCTGGGGAGCACAGTTTAGAAATTCGGAAGGGAGCTCCGCTCCATCATATCCTTACCACTAGCAGAGGGAATGATACAGAAAGAGTTCACATCCTGTAAATTTTTGCAGCTGCTTGATGGCTGTGCTCAGCTGAAGAGGAAACTTGTGGTCAGCCTGCTAAGAAAATCATTGTGGGAGTCTGGGTTTATAATATGGGCATAACACTTGTTCCTGAGACAGCACTCACAGGTTGCAGTTTGCAGAGCATCTCGTCACAGTGGTTATTCACAGAGAGCCTTTGCTGCGTGTAAGTAAGCAATGGATATTGCGAGCAAGGCAGAATAAAAGGTGAACAGGGGAAACAAGACAGTGAAGGAAACTGTAGAAAAACAAGACTGTGGTATACAGCCATTAATGCTTTTGTAAGTAGAGCCATTGGTTTAGCTGAAGATCCACTGAAATCCATAGTGTTACCCATCATTATTGTTCATGTGCTTGGTAGTGCTTACAGCATGGACCTAAAGGTGCAAATATTGGAGTTCTTACTCATCCTCTTCTCTTCAGAGTCTATGTTAGCAGTAGCAAAACAAAGCAGGACAAACCCTTTACTCTTTTTCTTATTAATGGCAACTATAGTAATGATCAGGCTAGTGTATATGTTTAGAAATGTAACAAGCTATAAATGCTCTTTAAGGCTGCAATACTTTTCCTACAATGATACTGATCCTACACAGAAAAATAGTGAACAAGAGACATAAAGCATTAATAGGAATTCTTGTATTGACTTTCTGAGCTTTTTCAGATAGAAATCCACAAGGGATTGGGCAGGAATTTCAGAGGGGCTAATTAGCTCTGTGCTCCAAGAAAACATCACTGGCAAACTTAGATTGTGCTGGATTGCACTGCACTATCTCACAAAAGAATGACCCAAAAACACTGAGCAAATGATTCTTTCCTGGTCAGTGCCCAAAACTAATTCCACATATTCAAATGCAGAATAGCATAAGGTCTGCTTTTCTCCTTGTTTTATTTTTGGCCAATGCTGACATAACTGAAAATCAAAGGTTACAGTTCAATGTTAGAAGTCATCAAAATTGGCTGTGCTACTTCCTATTTTCTGTCAGTGTTTTGAGCTTTTTAAAGTCTTGTGCAGACTTAATGAGCTATGTAATTGTGCACAGCACACGCAGGAGCCCAGGAGCACAGACAGAAGCAAGTGGCTCTGCGAGGCCTGCAGCGCTGGAGTTGTCTTCCCTTGGCACGGCAGGAATTAAACTGATTTCACCGCTGTGATTACTCGTACCAAGATTTTGCTATGGATCCTGTTGATTCCTGGCAATAGAAGAGTTGTCAAGAAGCTAATTATGTGACTATGTATTGGAGAGTTGGTCTGGGGCAACTTTCTAGTAACAGTCTGTAGTGAAACTTGAAAAACAACTATAAAAGTCTTGAATATACTCAGTTTACAGAGCTGTATTATCTCATCATCGAAACAGCCAGAGCAAGGACCAGTTTATGTCGGTTTCTTGCCTCTGACTGTCACCAAATGTCATTGCCTTGAGGAAAACATAAAAAGCAGGGCTAGCGTGTAGTGCTGCCTCCCCGGTGCTCTCTGACTCACAAATTATTCACTTTACAAAGACTTCTTGAGACAAAATGATGACCTTCTGCAGAAGCAGTCTGCAGTGCCTGAGCAAAGGGCAGGGCCAGATGCTCCTCTGGGGAGCTTGTGGGTGCTTTTCTGCAAGTGCCGGGAGATATATGTGAGTGGCATTGCTAGCTTTTCATCCAAACAGGGAATCCTTGGAAGGCCACAAACACTCCACGAAGACTGAGAGCCAAAAAGTTTGTTTGTTTGAACTGAGAAGCCATGAACTGTAAAAACTATGCTGAGCCCAGAGCTTTCCCTGACAGCCTTAGGAGGGCTTAGTTTGGCTACCAGAGATTTTTTCTTTAATAGAGCAGAATGCAAGATGATGGATAAAACCACAGAAGTCATGAAATAGGAAAATGTGAATTGCTGAACGCTGTGTTTAAAAGCCCTGCAGTTCATCTGTCTCTGTGCAGAGACTAGGCTGTGAGCAGGACAGCGTTTCGACAAAGGGAGTGAAGGGATTCCTCTGCACGACTCCACAGGTATTAAACATGTATTGTACAGCATTTCTACCTTTCTGAAAAGGAAAGGGAGAAGTTATATAAGATCAGGATTCTTTGACATGGGATATCTTCTTTGTCATTACAATCCTGGCTTTATATAACTTTTATCTCAATGATCTTTTTTAGTTAATTTCTCCTCCAGTTTTTCTGTGGGAACAAAGTCAACCATGTACGAAATACATAGGGCCAGCCCTTCAGTGGGCAGTTCCTCTGCCTTCCAAGCCAGCTCACCGCAATTGAAGCGTGGAGCCCACACACATTAGTTAATCACTGAAAAGTTTAAATGTTCTAGGGGAGGGAATTTAGGCAGTTACTCTGATATGACAAACGTTTAGCATCCTGATGCACAAGATGTGCGTTCAGTTTCACAAGCCCTTTGTCACGGATGTCACTTTCCTACCCTGGGACATTGCAGGAGGTCCCATCTGTTTAAGTGCCTACCAGCAGCACACTACTGGAGGCACGGGCAGCATCACTGTCCCTCTCCTTCTGCAGGAGCCGTGTGCCAGGTACAGCATGTCCATCTGCACACCATCTACTGCCAACACCTGGGGTGCTGGCACAAGAGGGAGGCAGCAGCAGCTCTCTGTAAGCATGTGGGATGAAGGCACCATGGCTGAGTTCTGCAACTTTGGGGCTGAAAGGCTTGTTTTCACTCTCTGCAGGTGACGTCAGATGGGGCTGGGTGTTAGACTGGGCATCTGCACCTGCCAGTCACATTTTCCCTGCAGGAAGAGTCAGTCATTGTCAATATTTATAAAGCCTGATGAGACCTTCTCACTGAAGGGCAGAAGGAGCGAAAAGTGTTTCATCATTATGAGTTTCCAGCTCTTCAGTGACATTTGATGAAATCATATTAACCATAATTATATTTGAGGGGAACACGTCTAAGTTCTAATGAGCCTTATAGTTATTCATTATCTGATTTCCTCATTTTCATTTTGCAAAGGTTTGTTTGCTTCATTCGGTTAAATTAAGGGAGAGCCCTTTTCATAACCTCTTCCCTTCAACTTGGAGGTCCTTTACTGAACATTATGCCTCTACACCTACAATTATTGCACACAATTTTTTAGCTTCTAGGGGGTCCCAATATATGCTGAAAGTTACAGATAAGAATAGCTTTATGGATAAGCACTTGTAGGTTTACAGGCTGCATTTGTTTGCTTTTTATCAAAGGAAATTATTACAATAAGAAAGTGAGCTATGCATTTTCATAAATGACTGTGTTTAGTGGGATAAAATCCAGGCACTATGGATGCTTCGCACAAGAGTTATATGCAGATTTAAAGCATAAATCCCATTTCATCCATTTTGAGGGCATACCCTGGATTTAAATGGAAATGGACAGAGCAGCACAAGGACTTGCACTAAAGATGAATACCTTCTCTGTCAGTCTGGTCTAGTTCATTATTTAAGTCCCCAACTTGGGGAAAAAAGGTTTGGGATTTTAACAGGACTGAATATCTTCATTCTTGTTTTCCTTCTCTTTCTGTGCCTTTTTCAATCCGAGGAATCCAGGTCAGACATATTTCCTCAAAGCTGCAAATTGTACCTGTAGCTGTAATTATAATTAACTATCTAGGTTGCCTACAGTTAGGAAGGTGAAGAACTGATGAAGGTGCTAATTGGCTTTTGTGTGATGATGTTTTTCCCAATAACTTTTCCTGGTAGTCTCATTAAAAATCATTTTGGGGGAAATGAAGGATGTTTGAAATAGCACATTGTGAACAATCATAGTAAGAAAAATCTGATACAAAATACAAAGCACCAATGCTACCAAAATATTAGCAGAGAATAATTGTTCGATTTTGTGTAACTTTAATGGATAAATTTCCAAAATTAAATATTGCTTTTGAAAATGCAGTCTATTGCAGCAGATCACACATACTTTCACAGAGAGGAAACCCAAGCCACAGATCTGAGAACTGAGCTCCTGTAAGCTTCAGGAGTTCTGGAAATTCAAAACTCATATCAGGATACTTGTAAATAACCCTTATTTTTGTACTAAGCTGTACATCTGAATTCTGGACTGTTCCCAGTCTCACTCTGAATCCAAATGTAGCATGAATATATCTCTAGTTTCACCTGTAGTTAAAAACTATATGTTTGGATTCCCATGTGCTTTCTCTCTGTCAAAAATTATCAGGTACTCCAACTTCCACTTTTCTTTTTTCCAAAAAATGACCATTAATTTAGCTACGCTAGAGCCTGCATCTACATGAAAGGAACTTTCAATAGGCTGTATCCATTGCCTATGTTTTCAAATCATAATATCTCCATAGACTCTTTCTTCACAAGAATAAATATAAGAGATGCAGCAAAGCAATAAAGGGGAAATCAAGGATAAAAGAAATAATTTGCAATCATAGTTAAGTCAAAGCATCATGCTACATCTTTGTTTTTCAGATAAGCCAAAACATCTTCAAAGTTAAAGGCAGGGTGAATATCCATAGCAACTAATTGCATTTGCTGCACCTGCTGGCAAGTGCCATGGCTGCGGACATGAATACCAAAGTAAACCCCAGCGCTGCAAACAAACACACCCCGACTGGAGGGGTGTCCTTGAGCACTTCTGTGCTACCAGGATGCTTCCACTCTGCGAACAAAGCTCAGACTTCATTATACTTTTAATAAATACCCTGTGCTTTCTCTTATGTTATTCTTGACACCAAAAGTATTCTCCAAAAATTTCCTTAAAGAAGCATTGCTGTCCTTCCTCAGCCCATGATATATTCACAACCTTGACAAAGCGATGGAGAGCTGGCAGATGGAAATTGCTGTCTCTTCATCATTTGACGATGTCATTTTTCCCCTGTGAGCCTTAATGCATCTCTCCCTGCCTCTCTTCTGTTTGATGTAGGTTATATGGTACTTGGGACAGGCACTACCTTTATATTATTTAGTTGTACAGTGCATAGCATAAAGGGCTTCCAGTCCTTGGCTGGAGTTTCTTCAAGCTACCTCCATACTGATACTAATACATCAATAGGGGTTTATCATTACTTTTAACAACATCCCTCTATTATAAAGGACTGAGCCGAGCAGTTTGTTTCATTGCAGAATGTATATGACTTGCTGAGTCCAAACAGCACTTGTATTAGACATCTAGCTGTGCTGTATTTATACAGCTTTATAAAAGCAGAAGCAATATTCTGCAGCTGGAGTTTCTGTTTGTGGATATTGCACAAGCAGAACACACTTGCTTTATATGCATCACATACTGTAATTAATTTGAATTTCCTTATGAAACAACAAGTCATTCGGTGTCAATGGCTGATGACATTACAAACTCCCTTCTGTATGATTTAGTTCTGTTTGGTTACACAGGTAACATGCTTCTGTTTCTGCTTGTCAGGTCTATATGCAGAGCTCATAGATGCAGAAAGAGAACCAGGTTTGAAGCATATAGAGGAGATCAATAAACAGAAATAGAGAATTTTTTAAATGTTAAACATTTCCTTTCTGCGTCATGTAAGCCTTGCCAGGAATTGCACATGGATATATGTTACTATTTAAAGCACAGCGCTTTGATGATAGGTGGTCAAACAGCACCGTTAGTGAACAGATTTTCATCTTTAAAATCTGTGACATTTGAGTTTATCCAAAATAAATTAATTGACAAACATTAAAGAAACATTTCAACAAAATCACCATTTGCTTGGTCTGGTGTAATTCTTAAGTATTTTATTAGTGATTTCCAGTCATTCCTTCCTAACAAAGGAAGCAACATTCATTGGGCAGGCATCAAAATTAATAATTGGATGTACTCATTTTCAGTATATGCACGGCCACCAGCTCACGCCATGTGTGAAATGCACTTCTGTTTCCTCTTGCTCGAGACCGACAGTACGCGCTGCCTGGCAAAGCTTGCCCTGTTGCAGCTGGGGCAGGGAGCAGGCAGCAGCGCGGGAGGGTGGGCGCAGGGGGCACACAGCGCTCGCTGTGTTTGCTCTTCGGCTCAGCACCTGCCCTATCCCCCCTTCAGCAAGGAAACAGAGAAATCCCTTCAGACACGTAGCGCCGAGATGCTGAGGGGAAGGCAGCAGAGGAAGCACGGGGCCATCAGCATCGATCCGTGTGCCCTTCCGCCCCCTCCTCGCAGAAAGGTTGCGCACTGTGCTCTGGGAATGAGGCTTAGGAGCATGTCGCCGCTGGTTAACATTTCCCTTTCCTCCCCAATTTCCATGGAGTCATTCACTATATATTTATTGCCATTGCTAGCAGCCATTGTATTTCCCCCCGTGCATCTCCTCCCGCATCCAGGGCAAAGAAAGTTCAGCAGCTGAGCAGCATTGAAATGGGGTTAAGGTCATTGCTAGTCAGTGATGGGGCTGCGGTGCAGGAGCCGACATTTCGTGTATTTACATCCCACCTGCCCTATGCAGTTATAGTCAGCCGTGCTACCATAAGCTGGAATGAGTCAGGCTCCATGGCCTCTACCTCTGCAGCTTAAATTCCACTAAAAATAGTAATAATAAGAGAAACTGGTGACATTTAAGCAGAAGTCTGGGTGGAGTATGAGCGAGGTTAGAAGAGAACAAACAAAAGATTATCTGTCCTTTGAAACATCCACCTTCTTGCCAATTCAAATATTGACCGGCTGCAGAATAGGAAAATCACTGCTTGCAGTAGCATGGAAATGGCTTAGTTTGCTTCAGAGATAACCCTTACAGCAAAGAAGGGTGTTTGGAGGCTTCCAACAAAGGCCACGGACTCCAAAGGAGACAAAAGGCATTGTGTGCACTGAGGTGGCTATCTCAGGGATGCTGTTTCAGTGCAAAAGCTGGGTGAAGATGATAGACCTCGCCCCCAGGCTGCTATGTGACATTCAGAAGTGCACAGTGGTGATACCAGCTGAAGGGATCCTGGTGACAGCACTCTGCCTCCAGCTGCTTGTGTCGACACGGTGCGAAATGGGTCGGGGAAGTCATCTGCCTGCAAAGAAACCTTGTGCATTCAGGGTATGGTTCAGCTGGGGGGGGTTCCTGAGCTGGCTGCCAGCTCAGCCGCAGCACAGAAGAGCCAAGACAAGCATGTGGGGTAGCACAGGGCAGGGATGGGCTGGAAGGGCCATAGGATGGAAGGAAAAGGGAGGGAAAGGACATGGTGCCAGTGCTCAGCGCTTCACAACACCAAATCATGTCTTAGTGTAGCTGATCATAGGAAAGTGTGCCCAGAATCATCTCACGTGGTTTCAACCATTAAAGGGAATACTGAACGGAAGCACTCCATGTGTTTTGGGGTTTTACTTTGGACTAGTGCTGGTCTGCTCTGGTCCAGGCAATGGAAGGGCCCCAGGTGCATTCCTGGTGTGCACCCTGCAGTCTCCCAGGGACCCAGCAGCCCAGCCAGTGCAGCAACTGGGGACAAACAGGAGATTCACTCCCCAGCCCACTCCTGGTCCAAGCAAAACTCCTGTCTTAATCATATTCCTACTCACCTCACATTACACTTGTTCCTCAGATATTTCCAGAAAGCAAAAAGGGTGAGCTCCTGCGCTTCTTTATTTTGAGAAAGGTATTGTTCAGAAAAAAATCAAGTACTGCATATTAAGTCCTTCTTGCTCAGTTTCTAACCCTGAAATGATAACAAACACCTCTCCATTGAATTCCTGAAGGGTTTGCCTACACCCCTCCACACACACACCACCACCAGCTGCACATGGAGTACACTTGGTGACAGGCCTTACAATCATGTCGCTCCAGCACACCCTGAAGTCAACACTGCTCCGGCTGTGGTACGTTATGGTTTGACCACTATTTTAGTTACAGTTGTGATGGGTGGTGTTTTGCTTTGCCTTTCTTTATAACCTTTTGTTTTGCCCAGTGATTTTTTGGTACTTTGAGGCGGAAAAGCTTCAAAATAAGTTTTTCTGTCTGAGATTTTGCATGTTCACTTTCTAATGCTAGAAAGGCCTGCAGAGATCAATTCTGAGAACTATGAAAAGTTAGAATCTGGTCCCTCTCCCAGTATTAATTAAATCTTTTATCCTGTGCTGAACAAACAGAATATTAGGCCTTGCCACAGTCCTCAAAGGTCTTATTACCACCCTTCAATGGATGAGGGCAAAAGAAGCCAAGGAGGGTTTTAATTTGTTTCACGTCATTCAGCCAAAGGGATGTGAAATCAAAAACAGACTAGAAAGGGCCCAGTCCTAAATCACATTCTCTTGTCATTAGCCAGAGCTTCTTCCTAGTAAGACGCCCAGATGTATCAGCAGTGCTGGTACAGCCTGGCCTCCTCAGACATGAATGAAGAGTTGCAAAGGCCTTGGTTTTCCTTGGCTGTCCCCACAGGGGTCTGTCAGAGGAACTTCTGCACCTCCTCTGTCCCTGCTCCGGGCAGCAACCTCTGTGCCTCAACTCACCCATTCACATGGCCTTTGAAATCATATTTAGGAAATTGGAGACGTTTCCATGCTTTCTAGGTATTTTTGCCTAAAAGAAAGGGTAAAAGGAGAATTTATTGAGGAGTATCCTAAAACCTATTTTCTCTCTATGTAGGTAAATGTAGGGCATCGCACTAAATGATCATTGCAGTCCCTTCTAGCTTTAAAACTATGAACAGATGGACTTTTCTAAGTAAAGTTTAAGCATTTTCCCATGCTTTCCCTTTTTTTTTACCAGATCCCGAGGCAGTGTCAAATGGCTGTCAGGATCAGTTTAAACGGGAAAACTGGCTCGGGCCGCCCCTGCAGGTCGCGGCTCTCAGCCGTGCCATCTGCCGGCAGCCGTCCCCTCCAAGGAACGAGGTCTGCTTGCACCATCTAGTGGCTCTGCTGACACCGAGCTGGAGAGACCTGCCACACGCAGCCCCAGTGACCTGTGAACGAAGCCTGGGTAATAAAAATAGAGAGGAGGCATCTGCAGTTACGTGTAGTTACTGCAAGCGGAGATAGGAAATACAAAAGGCATACTTACCCACGCTGATCCTACATTAATGCAATAGAAGTTCTTAATCAGAAATTCCTTTTTTTCCCCACTTTTTATTACATATTGCTACCATTAAAAGTGTAAAAAAGATAATAATAATAATAATAATAAAAACAGAATCCATATGAAAGAAATTGGTATGGAAGGTTCTTTCACAGCAATACAAAAAAAAAATATATATATATATATATGCATTATTCCAGCCTCATTTCCAAGGGCTGAGAGATTATGGAGGTCAGACCATAATCATTATCACACATCCTTGTTTTGTAGTTGCTGAAGAAAGCTTTACTTTCCTGCAAAGAGGGCTTGAGGCGTGAAAGTGATGCTTCAGAGAGAGATTATTTTACTGAGTGAAGAATAGAAAAACAGGATATTTCTAAGAAATGTGTTAAAGAGGTGGAAAAGATCATTTTCCATAAGTACATTTGCATTATTTTTCAGTGGCAACCAGAATATTGAAAAACATCATCCAAAAGCAAGATGGTTTGTGTTTGGATCAAAAAAACTTTTTTCTTAAGTATTCACGGAAGTGAATCCCTCCCAGGCTTTAACTCTTCTTATTTCTTCAAACTTCACAAGCCAAGGTCTAAATCTTCAGCTGTGTTCAGACAGGGAAAGTATGACCTGGTAGAGGCATGTGGCAAAGCACAGCAATAACTCAGCGTTCAGCAGGTCCTGGCACCAGAAGGACCACTGGTCTCTGAGACTGACCCCTCCTTCCCCTCCTTTCTTTCCTCCAGCCCTCCATAGGGCTGGGAGCAGACGTGTTAGCTGAGAGCCCCTGAGTCCTGCACTAAGCAGGAGTAAAACACAGACTTTGTAAGTTGAAATATCTCTGATGGGGGTCTGGGAGCCCAGAGCCGGCAGCATACCTGAGCCTGCGGGTGGGTGACCTCAGGCAGGCCTCTGCACTCCTCCACATCCCTCCTCTCCCTGCTTCATAAAATAATTGCAAGTTCTTATCTTTGAGGGAGCCTTAGAAATATACTCATGAAGTATCGAGCATTATTTCTATACTGGATATGAAATATACATGTCCGCAGCTAGGAATCATCAGGAATCCTCTGCACACACCATTACAGAGAAGGGGCAATTAAAGGCCTTAATGGCCTCCACCGGCCATACTGAGTCAACACTTCCCTTGGCCCTTGATGGTATTGTCTTTGAAATGCAGTGAGGCATTTCTCAGGACTTTGGTGGAACAACTAAAATGGCAGGAGGTGCATTATTCAGGGATAGGGTCATATTTAAGGTCTTTGTTTTTCCTTTGAAGACAATGGGAGCACTGGAGGGGCAGATGTAATAGCTGCGACTTGCGTCTTGATGATGAGCCACGTAGAGATGAGTTTCAGCAAGCCAGCCACCAGCCTAGCAGTGCTGCTGGTAAGTACAAGTAGGTAGACAGCGTTCTGGGTCCCTGGTACCCCAAGGAGTCTCCCACCACATGGGCTCGTTGCTTCCACCCATGGCCTCTGGTACCAGAACAAAAAGAAAAGCTGACACTGCGAAAAATAGCTCCTCACACAGTGTTGTTAGGCAAGGACTCAGGATGGTTGCTTTTCAGTATTTATGACTCCATTTATTCTATAAGCGAGGCACATGACCTGCTAAATAACTTGGGCTGAGTTCCTTGTAAATGACAACCTTCACTCAGAAAAGCCCGTGAGCTGTGTTACAAGTACTTGGAAAGCCTCCCTAGGAATTGAAGCACTTGCAAGTTGCCAGCAACCTGTTTAGTTTCTGCTGTCCTTCTGATGATTGTCCTATGCTTAGCATATGAGTGCTCCCCATCCAGGTAAAGTTCAGTCAAATGAACACAGACCATCCTACTGGTGTGAGCTAAGGCAGCCAAGGCACGGCAGGCTTTAGCCACCACTTCAGCACCAAGAGGTGCAGGCACGTACCTGCAGCAGGACTGTGTCCTCATGCCCTTCCCACACTGAGATTGCGATGCATCACCCATCAGCTCACGTGTGTGAAGCAGACCTGAAGTATTCAGCTTCAGCTTGGACAGTAACCTCCAGCTGCTGCTTTCTCTTCACCACCATTGCCAGAACCAACAGAGCACAAGCTGTGCCCTGTGGGCTGTATAAATTAGGGACTGAGAGAGCAGAGAAACTTCCCTCTTTGTGTGCTGCTTAATCAGAGGGCAGGACAGCAGCTACCCAGCCTTCTACTGCATCTGAACAATGCCTGCCCTGACTTTAGACCACATCTCACCTGCCAAGGAATTTTGTGCTGAAAGAATACTGAACTTGGAACTGCTAAAATGTTTTGACAGCACATTTTTGCACTTCAGCTTTTATGACAATGGCAGGAGCAGCTAAACTCTGTGTGTCCAGAAGTAAGGGGAGTCACAGAGTATGTAGAGAGGAGCATGGGGACAAGGCCTGGAAGCAACTCACCAGCAAGGCAGGTATCATCCTCCTTGTAATCAAAGACCACAACCCCAGAAGCAGTTGCTCATGTGGGTTTTTTACACATGCAAGTTCATCAGCAGCCTTGGAAGAAAGGGGAGATCATGGTTAAAAAGCCCACGTGGATACTCACATCAAAGTTCAAACGTTGTGGAAGATCATCTCATCTCTCCACTTCTCAGTTTCCTCTCTGTCCCACAGAGAGGGATAGGGATCGTGCACCCACAAGGATAGCATGATGATAAATAATTAGAAGACTTCCCTATTTTCTTCAAAGGAAAGGCATGTAAAGGTTTCTCCCAATTTAATATACTCCTGCTCAATTTTGACAGATGTATCAGAGAGTGAGCCAGCCAGCCTCTGACTTGAAATACACCTTCTCCCCTGAGGATCTATCAGTCTCTCTTGATCTCCTCTCACCAAATAACAAACATTTGAGTGTGGCTGCTCTCCCGACTGATCTCCTTTCTGCACCTGTTCCAGCTTGGTTTCCAAGGCAGCTCCTCTCTGTGAACAAGCCATGTTTGTGGACTCAGGATATAGATTCTCCTACTATAAATCTCATAAATTTGATAATGTATAATATGACCATGACCACTTCTACATAAGCGCTTCTTTTACATACATGCCCTCTGGTCCAGTTTCATAAAATGTGCTTGGTGATTTGCAATTTTGCAAGTGTATTGCATTTCTTTTTCTCCACTCTGGAGAGGGGAAATACATTTTATTCACTCTGTGTTTGTCCAAGTATTGCTCTGTTTAATTACCCTGCTCTCCCAGCTTTCCAGGCAGCTGCAAGAACCTTGACCAAGAGCTATCCGGATCATTGATGAATGCCAAATTAACAATTGAAGACTGACAAACCGATGCTTTTCCCTGTATTCAGAGGAGTGACATAACAGGCTTATGCAGAGATAACAACAGGTATTTGTAAATACTAACACTCAAAAAACTAATGCATTGGTCAGGCATTGACTGGTTGATAGGTCAGGTCAAGTGCCTGTGAGCTCACTGCATCTGGTGGGGTAAAGTGACACAGCTGAAACGGGACAGCCGGGCAGTGCACACACTGTACTTGCCATGAAATTTCACTGCGTTGCATGAGGCTTCTGCATTCATGGGTCCTATTTCACTGAGTTTCTTCCTTTTTGAAATACACCGCAGCTGCTCCACAGATCTACTCAATCACCCAGTGACACATATTTGTAAACTAGCCATAAAGATTTTTTCTTTCTTGCTTAGCCAGCATGGGCAGGAAGTGATAAGGTCTGCTTTGGTTACAATCAGAGATGCATGCTGCAGCAGGCGTGTGGCTAGAAACCTTGGATAATGGATGGTTACTTTAGGTCCTTATCTAAGATGCTCTAAGGAACTGCCATAATAAAAATAATAAACACCAGCAATAATAATTATTAACAGAATTCAAGGAGTCTGACTCTAATCCCATGCTGGGTTTAATAATTTAATGATTCTGCTGACTTTGACAGAGCTGCTTCTGATTTAAACTGTTGAAAGTGAAATCGGAACCAGGGCCCAGATCTTTTGTCCACCTTATAATTGAGCTGTTCTGAGGTTGTATAGCTCCTTGATGATGCTATCCAGAGTAAAAACCACTTCAAATCTGAAGCAGGAGGCTGAAGATTTTTACAGGAACAGACTCCCTAATGTTTCTTGTTTGTTTGTTTTTATGACACCTTTTCCCAAATAGTAGAAATACTGAGAACAGTTTCTAACTTGATTTCATGTTTCCATCAATAAAAGCTTGTAAATAAAAAATAAAATATCTGATTTTAAAAATATTGGGCTTAGATTAAGCTCAAGGGTTGGGCAAAATGTTTATTTGAATATCATCCCTAAAATCTATTTTAAAATTGCCTGCAGATTGAGTTTAATGACTTCCTTAATTGCTGTTCATAGCATTGCTAATATTTCTGCTTCTGTTTCCCTATTCTCTTTTAGTGGAATGATGGGGCTGGCAGAGGGAATCACCATGCTTCTCTAAGGACAAAGTGAATGTCTGCCCCTGGACCCATGTCCCATGTCCCAGGGACACTGTCACACTTCTCAGGTTCTGCCCAAGGAACTGAGGGCATGTTGGGACCTTGTTGGGAACCGAGATGGGGAGCTCTGTCAAAAAAACAATGACAAAACATGGCCACGGGAAAAATAATTGCTAACAACAACAGTGCTTGATTGAGGTATAAAACATATACTAATGTTTTTCTATTTTTGACCAAGAAAATCTCAGGTTTATTTCAATGAGAAGTGTGCCTATCTCAGGAATCTGTGATCATGTCCCGGTTGTGGATCACTGCTGAGAGTGAAGAAAAATGCCACCCCTTGACGAGTACAAGAAGAGCAAGCAACAACTGCCAGGAGTTTAGCTAGTTTGTGTAGAGAAAGCTTTGCGTGAGATGGCAGTTTAGGCATGAAACAGCTCTTCTAAAACCAGGATCAAAGGGATTAATGGCAACACACACTCTATTTGTCCCTTGTTTCCAAATCTTTCACTAAAGGCACTGTGAGCTTTACCATGGATTTCCAGAAGAACAGAACTCAGCCCTCTGATGCATAGGTAGCATTTAGAAGTGGCTTTTCTATAAAGTAAAAGCATGTCTACATACCAGTCCTTAATCTCTTTAAGCACAAAGTTTATTTGTTTCATTGGCAAAGCAAATTGATGTAAAAAACTTTTGGCAGCATAACCTCTATTGCACAGCAGACTGAAAAGCAGTGCTGTCGGTGGTCAAATGTTAGCGCAAGCACACACTTCTTATTTACAGACACAGACAGTAAATCAAACTTCTTAGTGCAACAAATCATGTCCTGCTCTTAAACTCCAAGGAAATTTCATGAGCCTTCATTTGCCTTTTTTTTATTTTTGTTTTTTAATTCTTCCCAGTAATTACAAAGCTATCTTAAGATTATTTAAAGTGTTTGAGAAACATCTTTTAACAAGAATGCCACGTATTACTTTGTCTGAAGTAGTTTATAGCAGCTGTTCTCCTGGGAAAGATGGAAAAACATGGTATTAAACCTGGAGAAAGCCGGTCCCATTTCATTAGCAGAGTACCACAACATGTCACCATCCCTGTGTGAGAAGCTGGAGCTACAGCAACAGCACAAGGGGGATCACAAAGAGCTTTATTCCTTCAGGTTCTTCTGTTCTTACTCACATGAATGACTCATCCCAGAGAGATATTAAAGACAAAATGGCTAAAACCTTCTTAAATGTCCATCAACATTAAGCAATTGAACCAAAAGTCTTCCTACACATCTAGATTTGCTGTGTAAACATTTTGTGAAAATGCTGCTTGATATTTTCCCAACAAAAATTTGAAACATCTCATTTCTTCAAAATTCATTTAAGTGTCAGCAGAAGTTTTCATGCAGGCAGCAGCCAGCTCCATAGTCTAGGAAGCAGAACCACCCTGTGCTTTGGCTAGCATCTATTCGGAAAACTATCCATTAAACATCAGTGAAGTCTGTTCAATGCTCTCCTGTGACTTCAGACTGACGGATGAGAGAATGACAGCCTAAAAACAAGTGTAATATTAGGCTGGTGGGCAGAAGGCCTACACCTAACTACACACTGAATGCCCCAAATTCCTAAATTCCTTTACCAGCAACAGCTTTTATTCCTTGCCACAAGAAAAATATAAGTGGGAAAATTGTGGAACACAAATGTCCTATACCCACAGGCAGAGCCCCAGCCCCCAAATCTTGCACTGCTTCTCAAACTTTTTTGTCACACATGACAGAAGACAGCAAATGGGTGGATTTCCCCTCCCGGGCACTGATCAGAGAGCATGATGACAGTCTGCGTCGTACAGCAGATCAAATAACTCCCTTCCAGCACAGCACCAAGTGCACCGGCAATTTTATATGCTGATTTGTGGTATCTTCTCTCTCCATTTTCCTGTTCACACAGGACTTTGTGGAAGCAGATAATGTAATGAGCCAATGTTGTTAGACAACATCGTTACCCTGATTTCTCATCAGTAGATGCTTAAGACAGCAATTCATTTTTCACTGTCAAATCTCTCTACTCGTTCCTTCTTGCTTTGTTTCTCTTTCCCTTCTTGCCCATTTCCTTCCATTTCCTCTGGACTTTGATACATCCTGAAAATGCATAGACATATAGATTTATGCACAAGTTCAGTTTCAGGAAGGCTGTGGCTATGTGACACTGTGACTCTGTGAGTTTCATCAGCTTGAAACAGTCTGAACTAACCTCAAAAGAACTAGATTTTATCTGCTGAGAGACTGATTTTTTAACTAAAAGCAAAAAAAAAAAAA
>VXAA01005202.1:190895-214522 GCA_013399115.1 Anseranas semipalmata
TTCACATGCCAAACTGTGAGCACACATGCCAACTAACATTTGTCCAAGCACTTCCTAAAACTCCCTAATGAGTACCACGTGCAGACAGCCAGCTATTGGCACGCACACGCAATGCAGTCATGGACTTCATTGTCCATGAAGCTTTGCACTTAGACCTTGGGCCCCTATCCTAAAAATATTGGCCTGATACATGAGAGAGCTGTTGTCTTCAAGCAGCTATTACTTGCTATGAGTGATGGAGCAAATTCCTAGTATTTCTGTCACCATCTGTGCTGATGTACTTTAACAAATGTAATTGAAATTTATCCAGTGCAACTTGATCTCCCTTGCTCCGTATGTAACGCAGGATTTCGCTTTGGATGGCTTGAGAAATATTTTTCCTACCATATATGTGTGTGACAGATAAGGAAGAAAGGGAAGGATAACCTAACTAAATGCTTTAAGCTGCTCTTAGAATATAACAATACATCCTGGTAGAACAGCTGAATATAGCCTGGGGAGGTGTTTTTTATAAATAACAATAATAAAAAGTGTTCAGTTTGTGAAGGCCTGGGAAAAGAATAAGACCCATCATTCCGGATTCACAAAACACTCATATTGCATGCAACAGCCACACATGCTACATTTGATGCACCCTGGGGTCTGGAAATTAGGATCACAAGGTATGCTGGGAACCTGGAAGCAAAGGGGACTGCAGGGACTCCTCTCAGCTGGAGTCTCAGCCTTTGCCTCTGCTGAGGCTGCCGTCACGCATGCTATTAGCGTTCATTATATGAGAGTGTTTTGGTGATGTGGGTGCATCTCCACCTGGAACGAGTTGAAAAAGCATAAAGGCCATCAAAGTGCTATCAGATGTTATTAACATTTAGCCCACTAAAATCTGGACTACATCTGAACTACTGGCACACAGATGACAAGTCCTACATCCCATTAAGAATTTCCTGAGTCCTCAGACATATTGTTCATGTGAGAGATGCTTCTGAATGGGTTGCTGTTCTTTAAATGAAGAAGCAGAAAAGAAGAGGAATATTCCTGGTGGTTTCATTAAAGGCTTTTCTGTCCAGTCCCTTCGTCTTCCTTCTCCCACTGTTTTCTCTCTCAAGAGGCTTCCTTGCATGAATCCTCTCCTCCCTGTGGCTGTGGGTGGTGAGACCTGTGCTGGATCCCAAACACCGTGACCACCACACTGATCTCCAAAAGGCTCTCCAACCGCGGGCTGACTGCACAAACCTTCCCCAGGCCAGAGGCACCAGCCCTCACCATATTTTCAGTACCTCTCAAACACTTCTTCATCGTATTTATGTCTATACAGAAAATGGCTCCTTCTTCTATCTTTGCTGTCATTTTCTCCCTCTAAGCCTTCTGCCCAAACATTTTCTGCTTCTCCCACTCATTCCTCTATCCCTCCCTCTATAATTCCCACACCCAGAATGCCCTCCTCTCCTCTGCTAAGTGCTCGTGACAGCTGCCATCTTGGCCCAATCAGGAGTGATTGATCCAGCATCCTTCAGCACCAAGTGTATTTGATCAGCTCTCCAGCTGGGTCTGTAATAACTCATATCCTTTGTGGGTTATACATCAAGCAACTCTTTCCCCATCAGTCACGTCTTTCCTGATAGAAAAGTTCTTCCACGAAGCCCTTCACTGCTAATCCACCATCTCATGCGGCACGTGATGGAAAATGTTATTATGAAAAGCAGTGTTTTGTATTGCTTTGATGCAAGCAAAGCTGATTTCCATGTCAATTTGGTCAAATGAAAACTTCCTGGGGGAGAGACTGCGAATTCTTCCAGGATTTAGATCATGATAAGAGCAGTCAACTCATAAATATTTATGCCTGAGGCTCACTTAATGAGCCACTGCTCACTACTTTGTCTCATTTTCATTAACTCTGTTGCTTTATTTACAGAGCTACATTCAAAGCCTGCTAAACAGACTGAACTGGTGTTATCAATGTCAGCACAATGCTGCTACATACTGCTCTGTCATCTGGGAAACTGTTTTTCAACTTCGACAGAAAGAAAACGAGGGCAAGATATTCCTGTTTGTGTGGGAGCGATCTTTCAGTGCACCTGTGAAGACATAAATACATTTTAATCCCTGACATTTCGGTGTGTGTTCAGCTCTCCACCCTCCTTCAGGTCCCCAACACAATACAAGTGACCATGTTATGTTTGCTGCACATTGGTTGTCTTGTGTTGCCTAAATCACATTTTTCTTGTGACCTGCTTTGCATAAACAGAGTGTGCTTATTCAGGAAATCTTGGGAACTGATTTGTCCATTTTGCATACAAATGTGGAACTTAATATCTCTTCAAAAATTAGATTTACTGAATATTTTGTGAGGTAAATAACAATCCATTTCAATGTATTGCAGGCACTGAAATCAGGTCAGAACATGACTAAGAAGCCCATAATTCTGTCTCAGAGATATCAGGTTACAGAGGAAGAACAGGACAGGAAAGGCTGTAGAGGTGTTACTTCAGATTCTGCCAGTTTGGGTCTTGGTGATTATTGAGCTAGAAGTACTACCTTTGTATTCAATTGTTTTTCAAGTTATTTTTTCATGAATTTGCTCCATCTCCCATTGATCTAATGTGAACTTTTAATTGCCACATCCTCTCATGCCAAAGAATATCTACGGCTTAATTATATGTTGTGTGAAGTACCATTTTCTCCTCTTTTTGTTTCTTTTCTTAAACCTGCCACACACTAGGTTAATTTGGCAACCCTAGATCTCATAATGAAAGAAGTTTAATAATCTTTCAATCATTCCCTATTTCCCTCCTCCATGCCCTCGCAATGTTGCACACCTCTTCTGTATTCCCTCACCTCTTTCCAAACTAGTGATCTACTCTACATCTCTCATATGGAAGTTGTTCCATACCTTTGTTCATCCTTTTCCCTGGTCTATGGACTTTTTCTAATTTTCCTATATCCTTTGGGGCATGAAGGACCAGAGCTGCACATTGTATTCAAGAGGCAAGAACGTCATGATGTTGTAGAGGTCCATGGTGATGTGATTTGTTCTCTCTACTTCTATAAGATATTCTTTTATCCCCCACAACTGACATGTTGTATGTGAAGTAAAGCTGTTTACTGCCATCCCTTGGCCATAACTAGAATGATTTTGTTCATGACCCTTTTTGCACGTCCAGCCAAACTTCCCTAAATTCTTAAAGTAAATGTGACAGTATAAAGGTACCACACCAGTGAGAAATCTAAAGGGGACAGATTCTGGATTAATCCTTTGGCATAAAAGAGATCTCACTGATATGGGAGAAACTAGCCTGTTGACACAAAGACCAGTTCTTACTAATGCTGGCAGCATTAGGCATAACACAATGAAAAACCCCGAGGAGCAGGAAGTGTAGTCCTCTGATCCAAAGCCCATTAAATCATATGAGTCTTTTCATTGATTTCTGAGAGCCTTGGCACAGGTCCAAAGTCCTACACTGATTTTAATCCAAAGACAGAAAATGAGGTAATATGAGAGTAGTCTGAATGGAAGGACTTTGTACACGACGCCAAAGTCAGGGCAAATATTAAAAAGTTAACCAGAGTTCCTTCCAGCTGCTATATTCTTTATTGTTGTCCTTAAAAAGCACTTTTCTATATACCGTTATTCATTATAGATATTGCGTATCACCAGTTCTTAATCACAACTAATTATTAATAACAAGAACTATATATGTTACTGTTCACAGTGATTGTAACAGTTAAGATGCCATGTAAATATTCTGAACATCTCATCTTCAAATGGCAAACTTGCTATGGAAAATAATGTACATTCTTTCACAATCAAGTATGCTTTGATATCTAATGATGTCATTGACATTCAGTGTGCATGCATATAATTTACACGCTAAGAGGCAGTTAATTAAAGTCAGTGGTTTCTCTTATAGAGTGTGTATATTTTTTTGACATAAAAATTATGGTTGATAGCTTGATTCAGATTATGAATAATATAAGCAAAATCTTAAAAAAACATTATTCTCATACTACTGTGCCTCATTACAGAATCCTCACCACATCCCAGAGAAACAGGTAGACTTCTCTTTCTGTGAATGGGTGAAGGAACCCACAGAAGTCAAGCACTCTGTGCAGAGTAAAACCTGAATTAGAGGAGAGAACTTCTGGGATCAGTGTCCCCAGGCCATCCCGTTTCTTTGACAGCAAAGATGGAGCTTCTTTCCATGGCTGTAGTCACCTAAAGGTCTGCTGCATACCTTGCCCCAGGTGGCCTTCTCAAGAACAGAACTCGTTACAAGCACTTTTATAGGTGGACACCATGAATCACACCTCGACTCTGGGCTGGTACAGATATGATAAGTGAAGGTGAAAAGGAATGGTTTCAGCCCTGTACAGCTGAGCAACTTTCTGAGTGATTTATAGAACAGGGACAGAGAAGGAAGTGAAAACTTAGTTTCCTTTCTTTAATTTTAAAAATCCTCTGGGTGGCATGAAGATGCAATGTTTGCAATACACGCAAGCATGAGAAACAGCAGCTGGGTTCACACTTCTTCTCCCCGGCTCTCTCTGATGATGAATCATGTTACAACAGCATGTGCTCGCAGTTCAGTACCGACAGCCACGACCCAGCTGTCCCTGGCTGCAGGCAGGGTGCCAGGACGAGACAGTGATCTGGGCTCTGCTTGGAGAAGTGCTAAAAAAAATCCAAAATTTGCTTGTTGTGGGAGAGAGGACAGGAAGCCTGCTAAAAGTCAGAGCTTTGCAAAAGATGTTGGGGAGTGCTGGCAGGGAGAGCTTTCTGCTCTTTTATCATGCATTATCTTCTTTTATTATTTAGGAAATGGGACCCTTGGTGGAAAGTACTCCCTGGAGATGCCTACACCAAGTGTCTCCTGAGGCATTCAACCAGTTTGCAGCAGATTCTCACAGGAAATCAGAAGAAAATATGCCTCCTGCAAGCCCAAGGCAGGGAGTGGAAATGCACAGGAACAGTTTCATCTCATTGCAGTGGCAAATGCGTACAAGTGAGGGAGAAATGACTACACTTATTTTGGATATATCTTCTTTGATGGCATCTTTTTCTCCCCACAAAATGAAATCACCTTTTTATACAAGCCAATTAAGCGGTCTTGGCCCAGCTTAAAAGCAATGAAGACAATTTCCATGCCAATAATAATATAGAGGGAAAAAAACAAGAAAAACTTGGGATGTTCCAGTTGTGTATCTCCAAATCCAATAGTTGTCAAGGTGATAAAGCAGAAATAAAAGGCTTCCTGAAAATCCAGCCTGGTTTCCCAGTTTGGAAGAATAGCAGCTGCACAGGAGATGTACACAAAGATAACCAACACCATTAACACAATGGGCACATCTAATTTTTCTAACTCTTTTCCTATTTTGTCAAAATTCTTAATTACTTTGGACATTGTTTTTCCCCTGTCTAGTTCAGGACATGAGCTCCATCTCTCTATGCTTTTATTTCTTAATGGCTTTTTGCATTCATTTTCTCTGGCAATTAACATCTCAAAAATTTGGGCATTGCGATATTGGGTTGGCTTTCTTTTAACAGCTGACTGATTTTTCAGCATTTCCACAATATTCAAGGGTTCATTTACGGCTACTTTAGACAGTGCTCTGGATTTTGATCCATCCCCTGCATTGCATGTGGATCCAGAACAGAGTTTAAAGGTTAGAATTTTTGACTGTAGCTTTCTGAATTCATTGTAAGACTTAGACAAGACAGTCGCAAGGATGTCTCCCATGTCTGTCAGGACCAAGAACATCAAAGGGATGCCAAATAAAGCATACAACATGCAGAGGTATTTTCCAGTCCTTGTCACAGGATAGGTATTGCCATAACCTTGAACAAAAAAAAAAAAAAAAAGGAGAAGAGAAGGGAAAGGGAGAGAGAGAGAATATGTAATTTATTAGGTATTCACCTGTTACTGTCACCAATTTTAAAGAGCCATTTTTTAGTGCAGAGCATACTGTCCTTCTGGCTTTGCTTTGAAGCTATTCAAATTTCTGTCTCGCAGGCTGGTTACTAATGCAGGCATCCGACCTCTTCAGGCACTTGGAGGTTTGGAGTTTGCCAGTTCTATTGAATTAACTCTTCCTACCGTATCTGCATGGGCTCTTTGACTTAACTGCCTGACAACAATGGCCCATTTAGGGAAGAGAAGCAAAAATTTGGGGCCAGTCCATGACCAGGGCCCAGCCCATGCCCTGCTGGAGACCATTATCAGGAAGATTTCCTGACCTGGAAATCTGGGCTAGGCAAGGTCCAGAAGAGGAGACAGCAGGAGAGGTCCTGCTTTTCTTTGCAAAGCTACTTATCATGAATGGTAAGCTAGTAGCATAATTTGAAATTGTTCCTAGTTCATCAGATATAGCTCTAACAGCATGCATTGTATTGATGTTATATCTGTACTGGCTTCATAGTTTTCAGAGTCTCTTACATGTACACGTTAAAAACAAAGGATCAAGTGCGGAAACATCTGTTTATCACGTGAGGAAATGCATGCTTATTCCAGAGTACTAAAGCTTACAAATATCAATTACAACAAATAGGAAAGTACTGCCAGCCGCACAGCCTTTGTGATCTATAAAATGGTAGCAGAAGATATACCCTTTCCCTAAATTCAATTTGGGTATTTAAGTTTTCTTCCTCTAACATTTGGATGTGAATCTTCATTTGTAAATTACAGCTTTTCCATTACAGTGAAATAAAACATCTGCATTGTATTAATTTTATTAGTTTAACAACTATTTTTCTTCTCATCCTCCAAAAAGACATAAAGCATTTCTTCTCTCCCCTCAAAAGCATTTTTCTTTTTCAGATGACCATCCAGGTCAGGTACTCAGCCTGTGAGATTATTAGCTGGTATGCTGGGGTTGGTTTTCTTCTTTTCTTCCTATTCTTTGGCCATTCACTGATGGCTGCTACAGCCTGTGGTCTGAATCCAGCCTTGGCCCCTACTTTAACGTGGGACACTGACAGATTATTTATTCTCCGTCACTCTGTTCCCCACTCGTTCATTGGGAATGCTAATACTGCTGAAGCAACTGGGGAAGATTAATTATTGTGGTTATTGCACAGAGTGATTTTCTTTTCCTTCTTCTCAATTTCCATACATTAGAAATACCTTGTGCAGTTTCAAGAGCTAAAACTTATCTTGAGCTTAAGTTTAGCTAACCAGAAGTCCAGCCTAGCTGAGCCACCAGGCAGCCTCTGCGGACAGTGAAGAGACGGCAGTTCAGGCCACAGATCTCCAGGCTGGCTGCTTGCTCCTGCTAGGTAATTAAAGGGAGCTAGGTGGACTCTCACCTGAAACAATTCCTAACACTGCAGATAACCAACCCGCCACAATGGAAATAGCCATCTCTTAGCAAGAAATAATCCAAGCTTCCTACTAGTCCCAAAACTCAGCTCAAAACCTGAGGATGCTGTGCTAATGCTCGCTGCTGTGAAGGCCAAAAATAATGTAGTTTAGAAATAAATGGATCACTTGGGTCAGTGTGTATGGAAACATTTCTACAGTCCCATGTCAGTGGAGATGGGTAAGTATTCCTTGGCAAGAAGTCTTCAACAATATGGTTTTCCACCTGTTTGCTGAAGTCAAAGCTTTCTGATAAAAGGTATTTTCAAATGTTCCTAGCTGTTGTGTTCGGACTAAGAAATATTCACTGGGGGGAGGATTCAAGTCTGTATCTCCAGCATGTGTCTGAACTATTAAGCTATTCAAATGTGCCTATGGAATAAAAAATGTGCCATTATCTATCCGAGACAGAAGCACTCCAGTGTGTAGCGCTGAGAGAAGCACACTCTACAAGAGCCAGCTGTACTCTCAGGGCTGCAGTAGGCTGAGTTTGAAGGCAATCACTGAACTTGTCAAAAACCAAGGTTCAAGCCTCCGCTGTGACTGAGCCAGCAAGTCCTACATGCTCCAGTGAACATATTTACTCTCTCATTATTCCTTGTGTAGAATAATCATTTTTTATTTTGCATTAAGAGGCATACCTGTGCTGGGATCTTGAGTATATCCTAATGCAGTGGAGAAATGTCTTTGCAATTTGATACAATGCTGTGGGACTATTTACCATCCAGCCTTAATTCTGACAAAGTATTTAGATAGTGTCTGTACATGCCAGCATTTGAGAAAGATTAGCAAAAGGACAAAATTAACTTCGGAAATGAGCATGAGGAGTTGTATTTACCAATTCAGTGGGAGCCAAAACCATAGCAGATGTTTCCATTTGATCTGGGTCCTGCTTTGAAATATGAAGTCAGAAGGAAAGATTTCGGAGGTGTGATTTAAGCATCACTGTGTGCTGTTAGCCCAGAGAAGTGTGAACAACAACAGCATGGTCAATTATAGAGCCATAGGTTTACAAAGCAATGTTAGACATAAATAACTGGGAGGTAATTTAAAAACAATATACACATAATGAATTGCCTCTTTCAGTAAAGAAAATATTACCCAGCAAAACACACAATAACGGAAGGAATAAGGTTTGGTTGAAAATTTGATCTTTCTTTCATTTTAATGTAATAGTTCTGTGTATATGTCATATATGAGCACATTACAGTATGCATGCAACGATGCAGCTAATAAGCATGTACCGTCACTATTTCCTAAATTCTGACTTGTTCCTGTGACTCAGCTACATCTCTGCAACCTGTATTTGCAGCACCCCTTGCAGACCTATCATCAACACTCAGGAGAAGAATTCAAGGGGATTTGGGGGTTCTTTTTTTTTTTTTTTTTTAATTCCCTGAAAGGAATACATTAGAGAAAGCAGCATAGCGTTTGATTCTGCAGGGGGTTACTTTACCTCTGAACTTACCCACAGTGGTGAATACTGTGCAGCAGAAGAAGAGAGACCCAAAGAAGGTCCATATATCTTTTGGATTGACAAACCAGTCTCGTTTAGCTGTGTTGAGCAGTGCATGGATTTTTTCCTTAAATAACTCTTCATTTTCTGTCATGTTATCTGTTACAGTAACAACAGGAGATGCACTGAGAGTTTGCAGACCACCAGCCAGGGAGCAGCCAGCCTAAGTTTGCTATTCCAGGGAAGTTTACTCCAGCTGAGGGTTTGCTCCTATTCCTTTAGAAGATAAAAATATGCACCTCACACACACACACACCTTTGAAAAAATCAGGTGGGTCCAGTGGCTCTTTGTGCCAGCACAGCTACCTGAGCAAAATTCCAAGCCCACGTACGATCCCCATCACAGAGCCAGGAGGGTTTGCAGCCCTTCTCCTCCACTCCACCCCTCCATCAGCACAAGTGGGTTCGGGGAGCAGTACTGCACCTGCCTGCATCCAAGCATCCCATCGCCAGAGGGGTGCTCAGGTAGGGATGCTCAGAGCTCAGGACAAGGGAGCAGGGGGAGACTTTCTGAGACAGAGAATCCAGTCCCCAGTAGGCAGAGGGAAACACCATGGCAATCTCAGCTGCTCCTGAACCTTAGGGAACTAGGGCAAAGAGGGGGAACACAGGCACATCACAAAAAGTCTTAAGTATTTACAGGCAGGAGCACAGGGACCAAGGAAGCTTGCAGGCAAAATCACAGTTCAGGAAGACAAGCAGGCAATAGCACTCATCAGCTAAGCACACAGAAAATCCCATTTGCAGGCTCAGCTACTATTACTTTGAAGAATGTCTTCAAAAGCCAAAAATCTCATTCAAAAAAACAAAAGAATGGGTAACTCTGTGTACAATGAAGTCATTTTGTTATTCCAGTACATACCTGATAAATTTCTGGAGATGTACCACAGATTCCGCAGAAAATTTCTATATTCTTCACTTAAATTGACCTTCCGGTTACCTTCAATGTGGGAAAACATGAAAGCCCCAAGAAAAGCATAGATCACAAGAGAAAGTATGAAGCAGGCATGTGGAAATACTGCCCAAAATATTTTTTTGCATGCCCTTTTACCTCGCAGAGGCTGTGATGTTGATGCCATTTTAAGCTCTGTTTTTTTTTCTTTTTTCTTTTTCTTTTTTCTTTTTCTTTTTCTCTTTCTTTTTCTTTTTCTTTTTCTTTTTCTTTTTCTTTTTCTTTTTCTTTTTCTTTTTCTTTTTCTTTTTCTTTTTCTTTTTCTTTTTCCTTTTCTTTTTCTTTTTCTTTTTCTTTTTTTTTAATTTTGTGGAGAAGACAGCTTTTAGAAACAAAGAGGAGGATGTGAAAGCTTTTGCATCCTAGAAAAGCTTCTCCCATGAAAAGAAGGATTGTTCTGCCTCAGGCTTTCAGATCACATGTCTCATAGGTGAAGATTGCACTACAGTCCCAATGGAAAAGGAGCACAACTAATCAAGCCTTGAAATATTTCTCAGTCGACAATATGCCACTGTATCCCCGAATCACTACTGACTGGTCACTGCTGTAATGCACATGGATTACCAGCTTCAGTGGGTTTCTCTTAGGGCCAACTCATCTTTAAAGTTTCTTGCTCTGAACTACAGTTTCTCATTGATACAGTAGAAGTATATTTCCAGCTCCCCAGAGGGAAAATGCACACTGTGAGTGATGGATTTCTATAAAGAGTTCTCCCAGAAATGAAGATGTAAATTTAAAATTAATCAAAAAAGGGGTTGGTGCTGATTGCTGTTGCCTCTTGGCAGGGCGTAGAACAATTAATTTCTCTTTCAGATGGCTTGAGAACCTCTATACCGTGTAAGATTTGTGGGGGGATTCTTCTGAGTTTTAAGGATTTTTCTCAAGAAAGAAAAAAAAAAAAGGAAAAAAATGAAAGAGCTAAGAAGGTTTTGAACAGTTCTCATTTGATTAAAATATTCCCATTAATTCAAGCTCCCACTCACCGTTGTAAGAACTGACATTCAGTTCTCGGTTAGTGATCCTTGCAAACTGTATCCAACATTAAAAATGAAACTTTTCCTTTCATCCAACACTCTAAAACACTTAGAGCAATGAGCAGAATCACTGCCCTTTATAATGTCAACAGTGGTAGTAAGGGGAGTTGGACTTTACTGAAAGAGCTTTTAAATATTTCATTAAAAACGAGACAGCCTTGCTCAGCCAAGCCCCACGGAGCTATTTGCAAGCTAAACTTCCACACTGGGAAGAAATACCACATGGTTGTAGTGATTTCTTCTGGGTCAAACTCTCAGCAAATTGGATCACAAGATATCACATGCTCGTTAGTATGGCAGCCTCCACTATAGAAAAGAGGCTTTCAGGGCTAAGACAAAAATAAGCCTGTGTGCTTACTACTTTTCTGGTTTTCTGATTATTTGACCCAATAGTGTTCTTTTTACAATAGATTCATAAATCCTCTTATTGCAATCAATCTTTTTTTTTTTTTTTCACTGTCCTGAAACACAGGGTTGAAAACTGCAAATGTTCTTAATCAAAAGCAACAGAACTTCCCAAGAGGTTGCACTTCAAGATAATGTGCTTGGATTTGGTGCCCTTACCAGAGGAACGAGGGACACGGAGCAGCCAGCAGGCAGGTGCCAGAACAAGGTGGCAGTGGGCAGGGGTACCCTGTGCTGGAAGGACAAGGCTGGCTTCTCTGGGTGAGTTTTGTACAGAGTGGGTAACAGTGACATACAAACTGGCAGAGGTTACTTGGATTTCTAAAGAAGCTTTGACAAAGTCTCTCTCCAGATTTTTTTAAGGAAATTGAGCAGCTATGGCATGACAGAAAGTCTTCACAGGAAGAAATAAGTGGTCAATGGGGAGGAAGAGAGGGCAGGAGTAAAAGGCAGAGGAAGATCACTGATGGAGGCCTTACACATGCTCAGAAATGACCTGGGGAGAGAGCAAACAGGGAGGTGACAACATCTGCTGATGACATGAAGTTGTTCAGAGCAGTAAGACTGAGGGCAGTTTGGAAAAAATTAGAGGAGGACCTGAGGATGACTAGCAATAACATAGTAGATAAAGTCAACATAGATGCATGGAAAATGGGATAAACAATCCTGACTTCACATACAAAGTGATCAGCATTGGGCTGTCTGTCACCATTCGGCAGCAGGGCCTTGGGGTATAATGTACCGCTTCCACAAATGCATCAGCTCAGTGCCTGATGGTGGTCAGCAAGGCAAAGCACGTGTTGGGTATTATGAGGAAAGAAACAGAGACTAGAGCATAGGATGTCCAAATACTTCTGTACAAATGCATGGTGTGGCCTTATCTGGAGCTCCCAGTGCAGTTCTGGTACCCACTCTCAGAAAGGACTTATTAAAACTGGAGAAGTTTCAAACAGCAATGAGGATGATTGACAGTATGGACAGCTTTCACATGAGGAATGACCAAGTAGTGTCTTTGGCCCATGAGAAAAACAAAACAAAACAAAACAAACAAACACACACACATACACAAAACTGAGGGATATATAACAACAGTCTTCAAACTCATGGGTGGTCTGGAGAGAGTGGTTAAGGGATCAGCTCTTCTGGGACCAGAATTGGGGACCATCAGATGAAGCAAGTAGAAATCTGGTTCAAAACATATAAAAGGGGATGATTTTCACCTAGCTGGAAAACTCATTGCCAAAGGTTGCTGGGTTTATATACATTAAAGAAGGGGGTGGAGAGA
Organism: Anseranas semipalmata; assembly: GCA_013399115.1. Classification (NCBI taxonomy): domain Eukaryota; kingdom Metazoa; phylum Chordata; class Aves; order Anseriformes; family Anseranatidae; genus Anseranas; species Anseranas semipalmata. Next base: position 203,437 of record VXAA01005202.1, read on the forward strand.
TGTTTAGAAGCACGATCATTAAGAGTTACTAGATAAGCAAACGAGACTGGGTTCAGTAAAGCTCCTGAACTGAAAACAGTTGGCAGCTGGGAAAGTGAAATGGGACACTGGGCCAAATAGTCCCTGTGTCTGAGGCAGTACACTCACATTTATGTTCATCTAAAAAAGGCTGTCACTGCCCAGTATGGTAATTCTGACAAAATTTGTCCTGTGGATTTTTTCATCTGTATCTCAGATACAAACCTCTTTCCTCCAAAGTGCTTTAAAAACTTCTTGGCCTTCTCCTATACATGGTAGGATTGCAAAGTATTTAGCAATTCCCAGGAGCTTCTCAGCCATTTGGAACATCAGACTCTGAGCTTGTGACAATGAGAAAATTTAATAAAAATACATTCAGAAATGATTTTTACATTATTTGCTTAATCTAAACCATTTCCCACTATTGCTGTATTACATATTTGAGTTCAGTTGCTTAAAAGCAAATCCCACTAACCACAAGTTATTCCAAATTGAGTTACTGGTACTTGTATTGAGAGAGATTTTTGCAATATGCATTTCCTATTCTTGTTAATGGACAACAAACCTGCACTTTGCCTAACTTCCATTACTTTGATTAGGGCAAATGTGAGTGCTCTGAAGGTGCTGATTGAAAGGAAAGTTTGTGACCACAGCTGTAATGTTTAATTATTCCAATACAAACATATGCACATTAGAATTCATACTTTATCTGATTTTCTTGGATTACAAAGGTTAAACCAGGAAGGTCATTGTTTGTGCAGTGAGAAGTTCTTCAATAATCAATAAAACTCTTCAGGCATCGAGTCACCTAATGTGTTGTCGAAGACCTGCTGTGTTTATTTCTGCTCTGTGAAGCACTGTTGTGTCCTGTGTACTGTTCTGTCATATACTCAATGGCATGACACCTTCCTCTTTTTTGAACAAAGCCAAAGTGATTTGAAAGACAGTGAGTGCCTTATCTGAAAAAAAAAAAAAAAAAAAAAAGGCATCAGACTAAACTTTTTGCTTTTCTTTGCATCCAGCACTGATGGGAATATTGTCTGAGAATGGACAAAGACCCTAGCTTGGCAGCACTTCATGACAAAGAATATTTAAATTGTTCAGTTCGAGACTGGCTGTTAACAAGGATCACAGAGGATTTTATCTATTGCTGCTCACATACACACCATGGAAAATATTTCCAGAATGCACTGAAGTACTTAGCTCCCCAAGCAAACAGGAGTGTTTCTGTATGACAGTGATATTGGCCCCAAGCAAGCAAACAAGTAGCAGTGGTAGTTGTATTAGGAACACGAGCTCCAGTCTGGGTTGACATCAGTATATTTGCTCCCCAGAAGTAAGTCACCCCACCCAGTGAGGGTGTCAGTGGGGTTTCAGAAGCAGTGTATGGGAGCCTTTCCACCTCCCGCACTCCCCTCTCCATCCCACTCATCACACCTTGAGACCTGTCCCTGGGGGATTTCTGCCCACAAACGGGCACAGCATACACAACCTGCCAGATGAGAGGCACGTGCTTTCCAGGCACCCTGCGATTATTTTTCTCCTCCCTACCCCAACCGTATTCCCCCGGGGAATGACTTCCCCAGTTCCCTGCTGGCTCCTCCTGCTCTCCCCACCTCCCCCTTGCACCTCAGACTGCTGGGGATGGATGGAGAAATGCACTACTTGGCTGTGCAGCCTATTGGATTCCCCAGGGCAAGGCTTAGCTTGCTTTGTATCCACCTGTAAAAGTCTCAGCTTTCGCTTGAGTCAAGTGCTTGAGCTTGTAACCTCTGGGAATATTTGAGAGCACTCAGGACTAGCATCCTGACACTGCATATAATGCTAAGTGGATTCAAAGATGTCCAGGACTCTCACCCTGAACAGGAGAATTTCCTATTTCATTCTTTGCTCACACGAAAGGCAAGCAAACAGTCCAATCGTTTCATGTATGAGAGACAAACATTCTTCACATCACCCCCATGCTCCAGGAGCAGCCAAGACTTGAGTACTGGTCCCCGCTCCTTCTCTCTTTCAGCACAGATGAAAGTCACGTAGCCAGAAAACACCTCAGTCCTCTGACTTATTCACCTGGTGACGAAGCAGCAGGACCAGCCTTCACTCGCTCTCTGGGCCACCCGGACACTTCTTCACCCTTCTCTTCACCCCAGATGGTGGACTGGGTAGGATGAGCTCCCTCTCCTTTGGGACCGCGTGCTAAGGGAGACCGCAACCTGCTTGGGCCCGAGCGGGGAAGCTGCTTCTGGACAGACAACACCCCTCAGCCCCCGTCTTTCCTTTCGAGTCTCCAGCCCCTTTCTAAAGGGCCATGGAGGAGTAAAATCAACCCCTGACAGATGCAGTGCAGCAATTCTTAATTAGCACAGGGAAGGCTTTGCAAACAAAGCCCGGCCACCGTTACCTCCCAGCAATGTGTACATTGCTCATTTATTTGCGTGACTCATTTGAATGATGTGATAACACTTCACGGTGTTATAACAAGCGGAAAGGTTAATATCGCAATGAGTCACCGGGGTAAGACCTCACCGCAAATGAGACGCAGTGCAGGAGCCCTGGGCTTGCAGATAAGCAAAGGGGATTACTGAGGTTCAGCTACATGTCTTATGCCAAAGTCTTTACTGAGTTAATGTAGTGAACGTAATGCTAGTATAGTGGAGACTATCTCAGCCCAGTAGTTTCATTTTAAGGCAAACAAGCTCCCTGTGGAGAGATTGGAAAACTGCTTCTTTGGAATTTAATTAACATTAGAGCATGTGAGATTATATGCTGCATAAAAGCTAAGCATCATGATTCATGTCAACAGAGCAATTTTACACTATTTGAACTGGAAAAAAAAAAAAAAAAAACAGATTCAAGATGACAAGTCTACTCTGCTCCTTAAGTAAAAAGAGATTTATTCTTTATTATTATTAATGTGGCACCATACGTATATAAGCAGTTTAAAAGAGGGGATTGTAAAACCTCAAATACAAGAACAAGCTTTTAGCTGTAAATATCCACCAGCATGCATCCCACATTGTCTCTGTGAGTGGCAGAGACCCTCTCAATTCTCAGCACATGAAATGCTAATGTAAAACCATCTACTGAACTTATTTCCAATGTCAGATGCGTGTTCATTTAAACATAGCACAGATAAGCAGCCATGCATTGCAGGATGTAGTACTGGCTGAATATTACCAATAACATTGAGGTCAAAGCTGTATTTGGAACAACTCCGAGGCTAAAGGACAATTAATCCCAAAACTACAGTGTTCACAGTACTTTCTACCTTCAGCCATCCACTGCACTGTATAAATCACCTTTCCGCTTCCCATCACTGGCAATCAGATGTGGATTTGTCAATGGCCCAGAGTTTCTTGAACTTCGGACTACATTTTCCATCACTTACTTTCATCCCAATATTTCTAATGACACTCTAAGTAATTTCTCTTCCCCTTTTTGTATGAAGTACTCTAACAATTTTTTTAATTCCATTATCCTACCACTCATTAGTCATTGCGGATTCAAAGGGTGGAAGATTGTTTCAGAGATGGGTGTGCCTTGGGCCACCATCGAGTTGACACTTCTCTTCAAATTTCTTTCAGTTCTGCTGATCTCCTTTAGCTTTGAGCAGGGATACATGAACTTTTCAAACGCTGTCCCACCCATTTCAGCTAATACGCCATTAATTAGCTTACCCTTTGTTACACTGGCCCCTTTAAATGATTTTAGCAGTCATGGGAATAGCTCCTAAGTGCCTTTTAGTGATTCAGTAAACAACATTTTACCACCTTAGTGGGGAACACTTTTTCAAGCTCTGTACTCGTCAAGTGTAGTTTCACATGTTTAATTAGTTTAAGCCACAATTCCTTGGTGATGCGATCCTGTCTGTGTTGATGAGTAAGACTGCATTACAAAAATGCCTTCTGCAGAAATGTTTTGGTTTTGTTGTTGTTGTTGTTGTTTTGTTTTGTTTTTATGGAAAGGAATGTAGCATTGAGAACTGCACGCAAAATTGCCCATCGTTTCCGAGGAACTTGTTATAAAAAAATGAGTGCGTGGAATGAAGTCTTTTCTTCCACTCATCTCGATAAAAAATTAGTATCTTGCAGCACTGCAGAATGGGTCACCTGGGCCAAAGGCTCTCTTTGTGCAATGACCCCAGCAGGTTCATGAAGGCCACCTCTCGCTTCCTGAGGCTGCCCAGCACCCGCTGCCCAGCACCGCTGCTGGCGGCACTCAGGCTGCTGGCCAAAAGCCATAGAAATGGCATTGACCCAACAGAGCCTTCTCCATGGCTGCTTGGGAATCTGAGACATACAGGCGGAGTGGCTTAGCTGCAGGCTGAATGTAAGTTCACAGAGGGTCAGTGCTAGAAGGCTGCCAGCCAGCCATAGGCAGCTGGTTATATCGTACTCTATGAGACGAGCTTCAGGGCAGAGCAACAGCTAGGTGCAGGCTGGGACTGGAAGGTGGGGACTTCAGATTTCATCTAAACTAAAAGGTGTGAGAAACTCAGAAAGAAAAGGGTCATGGGTCGGGCAGCTGAGTGAACCATTCGCACAGACATTGTACCAGGGATTTCAGATGGACCCTAAAGGTGCTGCGTACGCACAGCGGGGAGGAGGCAGGACTGGAGGTGACTATATCCCCATACAGCACCTTACAGCCCCAGGTGTCTCTGTCCCCCCTCTGCCATCCTGCCTTCCTCACGCTACAAGCAGGAAGGGGGTGTAGAGCACCACAGCTGTATTCACACAGCCAGGAGCTGGAAAGGCCGTGCCCCCGGCCCACGGGGCTCCTGGCAGTCAGCATCGAGCAGAGACCTGTTGGCAGACTGCCTTGTGAGTGTTGCTGCCTTTTCCTAGCTTTTTCAGGCTAACTGCTGGTGACACAAGGACTACAGGTGGTAGCCGTTCTCGTGCTGCCCTCTTATGCACTCTTCAAGAGGTTATTGCTCAGCCACTTACCTCCACCTGGCAGTACAATGGCATCGGCTCACTGTAGCTGCTGGGTCTCGCATCACGCCTGCCAGGATTGTTAGGTCATTATGCCAGCGCTTTCTTCCAGATTATCAAAGACCTCTCCCTGTGGGGGCATCCATATAAACACCAAATTTCAGTAGTGTGCAGAACTCAGTATGTTCTCCCTGGATCACCCTATCCTTAAGGAGAGGTCAATGGGATCCTTCCTCCCATGCAGCCCCTTCCCTTCCTGCAAGCTGCTGGTGCCTAGAAGATCCTGAGAGAAGAGATATCTGTTTACAACACTGGATAATTTAGAACAGAACAGAACAGTTCAGTTGGCAGGGACCTACAAAAATGACCAAGTCCAACTGCCTGACCACTTCAGGGCTAACCAAAAGTTAAAGCACATTATTAAGGGTGTTAACCAAATGCCTCTTGAACACTGATAGGCATGGGGCATCAATAATGTGTTAGAAGACCAACCTTAGCAACTGGCTGAGATGCTTGCCCCAGAGCAGGCCCCATCACATTACACCTGCAGATCAGTTTGTCTGGCTGGTAAGCCACATCTTAAATAGCTCAGAGGTGCAGCACACAGCACGGGCACAAAGCCCATCATCTCATTTCAGTGTGTCAGGGGTCTCAGTTGTTTGTGAAACTTGGAAACACAACACAAATGCTTCAGTAAACTCAACCAGACTGGGTCCCCTCAACAAAATATTGCTGCCATAAGTGTCTTGGCAAGAGGTGTCCAAAACAAAACACTTTCTTTGCCAGCAAAATCACTGCTGCAGAGCTCAACAGGCCAATGTGTTAGCTTCAGTGATGTTGGTCAGGGAGATGTGTAGTTATGCTTTCAGGAAAGCTTCCTAGTGTGTATCACAGCACTATAGGCCACTTCTGAAATAACCGTCCTGCAAAAGCTACAGACCCACAGGCTCTTCTGCTGTGGACAACAGCAAAGCCTAAGGAGCGCACATTGCTCAGGGAGGGGAGGTGGCACTGGGTAGCTGGGAGACTTTAATGTCCTTAAGGACAAGAGGCGATGGCAATGAAAAATGTGGTTAAATACAAGGGAGAAAAAAAATCACAAGGACTGTGGTTAAACAGCAGAGACACTGTAAAATCTCAGTCCTTGGTGACTTTCACCATTCAGCTGGATAAGGCCAGCTGGATCTAGTTTTGAAGTTAGGACCAGAGATCTCCAAAGAGCCCTTCCAACCCACCTTCCTCTTTAGTTCTACTTATTCTAGGACCATTGTATGTTTTGTTTCCTTGTCCAGGTATAACCATTAGAAAACAGCCATCTCTAAGAAATTAATCCATCATTAGATCAAATCTTCCACAGCCCAGCAGCTGCGAAGCCTACGGGGTTATAGGCACTGTTCTTTAAAACATCAGCAGGAAGCAGTTTGAAACTGTCAGAGAGGATCCAGCAGGGACCCCAAAATATGGGGCAAGAAGGAGAGGATCTGTGTTTTTTTCTAAACATGACTCCTGCAGCTGCAAGCATCCATGATAGGGCACTTGCAGTTGGGATGGCAACGCAAAGACAGAAAATGTAAGTAGGGAGCAGCACAACCCACGCTCAGACCCCAGAAGCATGGAGGAGAGTGACTGGTTTCTCCTCCTGAATCTCACACCTGGATGTCAGAAGATGCTGTCCCGTAGCCTTCATCTCCCCCTCTGCAGGTCCCCGCTCCCTCCCTGTTGCTGGAGCCAGGACTCCGGTTCTGCTGTTCAATCCAAGCTGCCACCACACAGGAAACCCAACCTCCAAGCTTCTCAAAACACACTTTTATGTGGAGGCACTAAATCCTGTCGCATCTAAGCACTTAGATGATACACAGTAATTTCTGGTGCATTACCTGCTGGTGTGGTTGTCTGAACACTGCTCTCAGGTGAAAAAGTGATTTCTATGCATTTACTGCTACCTTTAGGAGGTGCCCTGGGCAGGAACCAGAGAGCTGCCAGGACATGCTACGGGCCAATAATTGTAAAAACATTTCCAAACTGAATGAGGTATTTGCTAAAAGCTGCAGAATGTTTCAGGCTATGAGGCATCTCAGAACCAGTAGCCTTGGACAGAAGTGAGATTCGCTTTCAAATGTGCAGGAAGGGGGATGCCAAAGGACCCCCTACCTGAAATTTCATTTCAGCATTACAGAGAACCTCTCTCCTTCCTTGCAGTCAGATGTTTACGTAAATAAAAGTAAATTATCTTGGGAAGTGCCCTCTGCAGTTTTGGACCTTTTTCACCCTTCTGAGACTATCATAATTTTTGTTCATTAGCTTGAGACTGAGGTTGCTTGCAGTCCAACACTAATAGCAGAAATATTCCATTTATACCAATTAAGCATTCGACTTAATGCCTTTATATAGCTGATTTGTAGCAGAATTTGGTCAGACTGCTTCCATTTAAACTTATGTAACCCATTTTAATGGGTATAAAAGCAGAATTAGCTTTTTTTCTTTAATAAGGCATTGCAGATGTTCTGTCTGCAGACTCATCACTCCAACCACACTCCTGTTTCCTGCTTGGCTTCCATCTTACTTTCTCTGTCCCAGAACTTGCTGCTCTCTGCTGTCTTGTACGAGAAACGTACATCACATATGTCATGCAATATTGCAGAGGGACTTCTACCCAGCCCAGGGTAGAAAGGACTATTTTAAAGACATGCTTAAGATGGGTAAGTTGAATACTCAGAAGTGTAAAGGTAGTAAGGCTGCTGGTGTAACTTTGACACATCCCCTTGCACTTTTGCATGGACTTAATGTGTTTAATTTGTAAGAACATATCCCATATATTTTGCCAGGATTATGGCCCCATTCAGTACACAAAATGGGTACGGTTCACTTAGTGACCACCTACACAATATTTATTTCACCTTTAGGTCTATTTATCAGAAGCACGTCCTGCAGCAGACCTGCAATATGACGTATTTCAGTCTGAACATCTAAGTTGCGATCATGCTTCCAGAAAAAGCACAACCTGCTTCTCCCTGGGGATACCTCTGGCCACTTTCTTTCCTGGAACATTCAATTCCTCCCACTGTGATCAGATGGACACCCCTGGAGGAAGGTGCGGGGGGAGCAAGTGAGGCTGTGGCCACCACCACCACTAAGTGGCCCTCAGAAAGAAGGTTGTTCGGGAACAGGATGTCTGAATTGTTCATGCAACAGCAAATCATTTCAGCCTGCTTCTTTCCCAGAGCAACTCCAGGGCACCCTCAGCTTCAGCTGAGCACGTGCTATGTAACACATACCCAGTATATTCATATGAGCAAGACCGACTCTGCTAAGAATGAGTACATTGCCCATACGGTCCTACTGTGCCGGAGAAAGTTTCTGTGCAGCAAAACCAGGTTGTCTTCCCTATTGCAAGCAACTGGAAGCAAGTTCTTATGAACAGAAAGCGTAAAGTGGCCTTGCTAAGGACAGGACGTGGAAGAAGCTGAGACACTGAGACTGCAGAGCACATCTGTCTATTTAAGAGGAAGCCTGTACCTTCCTGAAGAAGAAAGCCGATTTAAGATGCTCTCACCTCTACATGTGTATTCCCACCTTGCCCAGTTTGCAGCAGACTCCTGCAAACCGTTGTGCTGTGCCAGCAGAGAAGGGGTGAATTGTGATGTAGGAACGAGCAGCCAGAGCGCTGGAATCACGGCCAAAAAACCCCTGTGTAGAAATGCACCTTGGCAAGAAACATCTCTGCTTGCAGAACCCGACTGCCGAGTGATTCCTAAGCAGCACACCTGCCAGTGCCGCCAGCCCTGCCAAAAGCGACATGAGGGCAGGAGCAGGACCCCTGACATCTCCCCTCCTCTTCCCATCACCAGCTGCTTAGGAAAGGGTAGGAGAACAGGGCAAGCATGGAGTGCTATTTTCCCAGAAAAGCCTTTTAGCTTCAAGAAACTTGAAGTTCACAGACTTCCTGAGCCAAAGATGATACCTCTGTGTCAAGGGAATAATTTCAAGCATTTCCAAGACCTCGAGAGAAAGGGGAGTTCACTGAGAGCAGGAGGAGGCTGCTGGGAAAATCTGCCTCCAGGCCGGGTTTTGTGCCTTGTAGCCACCTGCAAGACGTGTTTCCAGCAGGAAAACAGCACCAGGCGCCTGGGAGCGGGGGCAAGGGGCAGGCTGAAGCCCCGCGCACCCGGCATCGCGGGACGCCGGGCGGAGCCGGCGACATCCCCGAGCTGCCGCAAGAGGGGGCTCGGAGCCCGCAGGCCTCGGAGCCCGGCGCGGCACCAGCGCTGCCCGCGGCCCCGCCGGGGCTGTGCCACCAAAACCCGGGCCGAGCTCCAAGCAGCCACAGCGCCTGCAGGTTTGGGGGGAGCTGCCGAGCAGGGCGGGGGTGAGGGCGAGCCAGCCGTTTTCCAGGGATTTTTTTTTTTTNGGCTGGCTGCCCCCCAGCTCGCTGCTCCATCCAGCCTGCGCAGGGGCCGTGTCATGAAGATGCGTGGTCACCCGCCGTGCCTGCATGTAAAACTCCCTCTCTGGAAACCAGGTAACAAACGCAGGCTCTGTGCCATGCCTCTGCTTGCCCCTGCCTTCCTGGGTGCATCGGCTCCTTTTTGAGAGCCCTTGTTTGTGGCACAACACCAAAAGGCCAGGCCCTGTTCTTCCAGCCAAGGGAGAGCCAGCGGGAAAGGAAACCCGCAGAGAAACAACTTTTTGCAACTGTCACTATGGCAAATACTTGCTGGCTGTCCCCCAGCCAGCCTGCAGCCATCCAGCCCGTTTGAGAAGTGTCACTTTAGCCATAAAAAGCAAGAACCTGAGATAACAATCTCTGCCTTGCATCTCATCTGGATCCCACTCCCATCCGACCTCTAGGCTACTGTGAGATGAAAGCGGGACGGAGAGATATCATGACAGCTGTAGGCAAGCTTTACATCCCCTTGCCTAGCATCTGTTCTTGCTTCCTCCTGGCCAGCTCCCCCCACACCAGGCAGGGCTGTGCGGGCCCTGCGTTCATGCCAGTGGGGTCCCCTGCTCAGGGAGCCTTTGGCTTCTCCCAGCTCTGTCCCAGCAGGGGAAGGAGCTGGCTAAGGGCCGCTGCTGTAACACACCGCTGTAGCATTTCTTGCTGAGTGTTCCTGACACACTTAAGGGATGAAGGGCTCATGGCCCTGCCGCTGGGTCACATTCATCCATCCCCATGCCACGTCCAGGTTGGCCACCTCTGGCTAACAGGACACACGCTGACTTTCACCTGGAAGTCTCTTAAACAGCTCCCAAGGTCATTCCATTCGCAGCAATCTCCAAGCACTTTTGGAAGCCAAATATGAGTCAATGCACATAAAGAAGCTGCAATTTTAGAGTGGAAAATACATGTTCTCTGACAAGGGTCTTGTTAAAGATTAGCCAATCATATCCCCCTCAACCAATTTTTTTGACATGGGGTATCCCTTCTCATCACTTTCTGACCAAGCCAGGTCCTGTTCCAGGTTATTCATGTCCTGTGGAAAGAAACCCATTGGAAATGAGAAGCTAATGGTGCACAGTTTATTGTGAGACAGGTGTAAAACTTCCAGAATAAGTCTTTGGATTTTGGCATGGGTTTTCTAACAGGATTCTCAGCCTGTTCTAGGTGAAATGGGAAAATACTTCTCTTACAGTGGTGTAAAGTGTAGAGAAGGAAAACTTTCTCCTTTCTGTAGTCCCCCCCTCACTCTGGGATCAGAGCTGCTCTTACTTTGAACCACTATTTCAGTCATTTAAGAGATTCCAGATGCACGCAGAAAACCACAAATGTCACAGATGGCAGAAGCACATTTTTGTTACAAATTTGGACTGCATCATTCCATTTCGGCCAGTGGCTGGAAAGAAATCCTGCCTCAAGCTGGATGGGTAATCTCTTTCGACACGTGCCTGGCAAGCACAGTGAGAGGCAAGTTCTTTAATATCTGGGACTGGGACCCAAACTGAGCTGCGATGTCCAGAGGTCGGCCAGCACCAGAGCTCTGCCCTGTGCCCCTGGGCTGCCAGAGCGCCTGTGCCGCCGTCACACCCCAGGGACTGTATCCACCGCAGCACGCTGCTCTCTGAGCAAGTCCCTTAGGTTGATCTTTTGTTTAATTATTCACCTCACGGTGAATACGTTGAAAATACTGAGG
>VXAA01005202.1:220931-237071 GCA_013399115.1 Anseranas semipalmata
GCTTTGCAGGAGAGCTTTTTGTTTTCTTCCCCGCAACCCCGCCTTTTCTTTCTTTTTTTTTTATTTTTTTATTTTTTTATTTTATTTTTTTTTCCCTAGCTCCAATTTACCACAGGAGAAAAAAGAGCTAGAAACAATAAACATCAAACACCACTTTCCCCATGAACCACTTTCTTAAAGAGAGCCCTCAAACCTTTGGCTGGGGTCTGATGCAGCAGGATGCAGGGAGGGGAAGGGATGCTCCTGCCTGCGCAGAGCAGGGAGCACAGAGCAGCTGTGCGGCGACGGGGGAGTGTAAACTGGCTGGGTTATGTGGCAGACACTGAAAGTGTGAAAGCGTTCTCCCAAAAAAAAAAAAAAAATACACCACCAAGTTATTTGAAAACACTACCTGTTCCAGCCCTCCAAAGACTGTTACTAAAATTTTCCATACAAGATCCATTTAACAACCAACCGGAGACTGGTTTCTGGCCCTTTGCTCTGAGCCGTGGCCGACTTGTGCTATACAAGGTGTGTGCCATCCTACTTACACTGTATTAGCTATGGCTCCCCCAAACTGGACTGAATAACCAAACCAATCCCTGCTAATTCTGCTTTCCCTGCTGTAAACGAGGCGATCTTGTTGTGTAGCTAATTCTAAACTGCTTGGCAGCTTGCCTGTCGGAACACGAACATAGAAAAATGCAAGCAAATTCTCTATTTAATAGTCCCTGGTCAGTGCAACCAATCCTTTCTAAACTGGTAATGGACGTCGGTGTCAACAGGATGCAGCAAAAGCCAAATACTCTGCACTCAATGGAAGACACTTTCCTTCTGAATGAGGAATTACGTGCAAAATGTAATGTGCAAAAGGATCCAAATTAAATTCATGCTTCAGTTAATTCAGATTAATTTTCCTGATTGCCCTTGCCCACCATACAACCAAATCCCTGTTTATATCTGCTCTTTTTCTTTGAAACAGTTGATACAAATCCCTTCTCCTGGGGAGTGTTGCAAGACGCACACATTAAAGATTGTGATTCACTCAGGCACTAATTAGAGTTCTATAAATACCTGAGATGGATTTTTATATCACTGTTATTACTACAAACATTATTTGGAGATATTGGATCCACTATATGACTGTGTTTCCAGTGCTTTTTCACTAATATGCTGCAAGCAACATTCCAACTAATCACCTTAATGGAAATTAAAGATGAAAATGGTCTATTAGGCTATCTAATCTATCCTCACTCAGTAGTATTTTCTTACATTTTTCAGTCCAGCTTTAAATTTAAAAACAATCCATGAGAATTACTCTGTAGTCTTGAGAGGCTGTTATACCACCAAGCAGTTCAGAAAAGAGAGAGAATATAAAAAAGGCTTGCTAGAAAATGTTTTCTGTTGGTCAACCATATATTCTTTCTTTATGTTTTATTTTAACCCATGGTTTTAAGTTGTGCATCCCTCTGACAACTTAAATATGTGTTCTCTCTTCTTCATCTGTACACCTGTCACCATGACCCTACCATGTTTTTAACTCCTTTTTTATTTTCCCCTACAGAAGGTTATTAATGGAGTGCAGGTTCAGCTTGGGCCTCATTCCAGACAGGAACTTGACTGCCTAAACATATCCAAATTCTTAATCCCCCCCTCCCCATTAGGTACGTTGATGGCAAGAATCATAATCTTTCTTGCAGATTTTTTCTCTGAAGTGACAGAAGTTGGATTTTTTTTTTTTTTTTTGGTTCAGCCCAATATGCATTCACTGCTGTTTTCTCTATCCAACCTTTACACTGGACTGATGCACCCAAAGAGAACAAACGTAGAGTGAGGCAGCATATGGGAGCTTTCTGGGTCAGGTTAGTGCATTTTATGTCCCATTCTCAGTGTAATTTTACCTCCCGAGTAAGGGGATGGTGCCATTTACCCTTTCCTTGGCCTGGGGAGCTCCTGTCCCCATCTCCATCCTCACCATAACCACCCCCCAACACACTCCACACCTGATACAACAGAGACACAGAGGACCATAACTGGGGAAAAAAACAGGTGTTTTCTGGGAATTGTTTTATTCTGTCTGCTTTGTCACGTAGCTCCCTAGCACAGATGCTGGCACTGCTGGGAGAAGCGTCCATGGCATGATGATGTGCAAGGGTGGGGTGAAGAAGCTGCTTAAGCAGGCTCTGCCACCAGAACGATGCTCACCACGCTGCAGCACACCTTTCTCTTGCCAAGTAAAACCACGTCCCGCTTCTGTCATGCTCCGGGGTGCCATGGCCTGTCCTAGCCCTTTTGTTGGTGGTCGGAGGATTACACAAACGTAGACATGAAACAAGCATGTTCCTTAATGGCCTCCTTGCCTCCATAAGCTGTACTCTGATTAGATGGCATGCAGTTCTCTCCTCTAGACTGAACTGAATGCAGCCCAGTAATTGCCTGAGAAACAATAAAACATATATGAGACAAAGCATTCATTTACACCACTTTATTTCCGTAACAATGAGAGAAACTGGGATGGACCATTGTTAAAGATTACTATTTCCTGCGCTGTAATAAATGTCTCATCTTCCCTGATGCTTGTTTATTTTATAAATGTCTCTGCTTTGGCTTTCATATTTAGCTACCAGCAGGACACCATTATCCCCTGACAGCATTCTGTTCCTTCTCCATTGTTATTACCGCCGAAGCAATGCTATATTGCTGTGCCCAGCCTGGATGGTAGGGCTTTCTTATCTTGCTTTTCCCATTGCTTTTCTGACCTGGACTCCCAATGAGGCACAGAGCATAGGTGGCGATGCTTAAAAAGCAATGCTTTCATAAAGTATTAGCAATTCTGGTTTTTACTTTAAAAAGAAAGAAAAAAAAACCAACAGCTGCTTTTTATTATTATTTTTTCAAGCACCGTTGGGAAGGAACTAGGTTTAAGTGCACGGGCTGTACGTGCATCACAGACCTGAGGCCTGAAGGCAGGTCCTTGTGGTGCCTGGGCAGCAGTGCCACGAGGGGACCCCGGGAGGCAGCCGCAGGGCCGGGAGAGGAGGGAGGTGATGCCCCTGCCCCACTTCAGGATGGTGGCAACAGCAGAGCCCCCACAGCCTGCAGTGGACAAGGAAGAAGTGACACCAAGGGCAGGGGCAGGATCCTAGCCCCCTGCCTGTGTGCTCTTGGCAGGGACTCGGGGTGCCAGCCCTGCTGGATCCACACATCTGAACAGGCCTGAGTGCCTGTGTAGTGCAGCAAGATTAGCAGTGTAGGGCCTGCTGCAAAGCTCCTTCCAGTCAGTGAGAGCATTTCCATTGATTTCAAGGACTTTGGATTAGAATCCTTAACATCCACAAATGAAAGATACTGTATTAGAGCAAACCGTTATTATTTAGAGCCACACTGCCCTGCTGCCCATCTGTTCTGTTGATCTCAGAGCATCACCAGCAAACCAGCAAAACCAACAGAAGCCTATCTGTCAAAGTCCCATTATGCACCACACCTCTTCTTCTTGTAAGTGCTGAAATCTAATAATCCACCTAACTCTCATGGCCTTCAGAAGCGCACACTGCATTCCCTTTAGCATGGCTATGTCGCTCTTCTTTTTTTTTTTTTATTACAAAATTCCCAAGTGGAGGTATCAAGGTTTTCCTACAGCTCTATTTCGTTTAAAAAAATAATTGGATCGTTATTTTCTTTACGAACCAAACTTCGACAGTAAGTAATTTCTAGAGATGTGTCAAGTGGCTCAACATAAAAGTTAATCTTGATCTATTGGTTTGTTAGATATGTTTACATCCAATCAGTTACCTCTCCTTAAACAAAAGTGATTTAAAGCCCTTTCTGGAGAGCATGAAAATGATTCCCCCAGCACTTACGTTCTCAGGGCCATAATCCAACAAAAGCAGGCTTATCTTCAAGCATATGAGTAGCCCTGCCAAAGTCAATGGGGCTCCAGATGTGTTTAAAGATAAACATATACTTAAGTGCTTCACTGTATTGGAACTCTTTGAATGTTTTATTTGCATTTCATTTCAGTAGTGGACTTTAAATTTTGTATATAGCAGAAGAGGATTGTTGTTGGATGTTATTTTAAAATATGATTTTTAGGAGGGTGGAAAGAGAAATCCCAGCATCTAGCATGTATCTTTTAATGATTCACTTTAGCTGTTTCAAATGTTAGGAGTCAGTATTGCTTGACTTGATTTACTTCGGGCTTCAGGACAGAAATTTTGCGAGCATGCTGCTCAGTTAGCAGCAAAGCCCTGCAGGTCTCTGCTCCAACACTGCTAAAGGCTCCGTATCCCACTCCAGGCATGTCACCTCACCTGCCTGTGCCCCATCTTACCTCTGCAAAAGTGAAGACCATCAATATTTCTTTTACCTCACCGCAGCTGCCTACTTAATGCTTGGACAGTGATTTGATAATAGAAGAATCTGAAAGCTTCTTCTATGGAAAAAATAAAACAGAGAGAGGTTACTGGTGGTGAAACTACTTGGGCAAAATATGCTTCTCTGAGTCATCCACATGCCCTAGCGATCAAATTAATAAACAGCAACGTCATACAAACATTTCTTTGCATTTCTGAGAATGAGCCTGGTTATCCTGGATGACTGAGCTCCAGATGAAGGTGTAGAAGCAAAATCACCCCGGTGAGATAAACTGTAGGTGAGCTTTCTAACACAATGCAATGTGGGATGTTTGAGACAACCGTCTGCATGGCCTTTTCTGGGAATTGCTTTTGAATTGGACTGTTTTCTTTGGACTCTTGCTCCATCTGCTCTAAAATCACCTATGGCAGGGTCCATGCTACCTGCCACAAATGGTCGGCCTGCCTGCCCTGCTGTAGGCAGGCTCTCAAATGTCACTAAAAAGCATCCTCCAAAGCAGCAGTGTTGGCACGCAGCTGTGCCTGCTCACACAGACAGCATAAGAAGTGCTGGTGAGACCATGGCATGGATGGCAAGCTGGGAGGTGCAGCACGTGACATGGTCCCAGCTTCTCCCGAGACTTTTTCCTAGAGGAAGAGGCAGCCTTTGGGCTCACCTCTATTTCAGTTGCTTCAGGAACTGCAGCCCCTGAGCCCAGTGTGAGCACGATGCTCCCATCCAGCGGCACACGCGGTGGCATGGAAATGGCTGCAATGCAAACACACATCCCTTCTGTTCCTATCACATTTCAGGCAACTGGTTGGATCCATTCAAAAAGGAAATGGATGGGAGGGAGAGAGACAAAGGTTAGGAGCATAATGAAATGAAAAGAAATCCAGATGTGGTGTTCACTCGCCTGACTGACACTCTCGATGATAAGGAAGCCACTGCTTACATCGAGCAGACTTGAGATGACAGAAGCATGTGGATTCAGATAATGGGTAGGAAAGCTGCACCCCATAGCTGGTAGCTGGCCTGTGGTGCCTGATTCATGGAAAAGCTCTGGGCTGTGCTCGGTGGTAGGAGGGCTGCATGGGTTCCTCTGGCCCAAAGTTCTCCAAATCTGTTCGGTTTTGCCCATCTGACATTTAGCTCTTTTCAGAAGCTCATCTTTCCTTTTCGCCTTTGCCGCGTCTGTTCTGCCAAGAAACTTGCTGACTTCTTTATTGCCTTGAAGTCCAGCTTTTCTGCTATTCTCTACATCTGTGCAGTCATTTGTCCTTCTGAATCAGAGCACCACTCCAAACAACTCTGTGAAGTACAGTCTATTATCACTTTTCTCTGCAAAGCATTTTTGACTCATCATATGCAATGCTCTATATAAAAATAAAACACATTGTGCTGTCTTAATAGCATAATTCTTAAACAGTTATGGCCTCATTCTCCCTCATTCAAAGAGCATAATTCCAGTTGACAGTAGTAGGAGCTCTGCCAACACAATGGTGAATTAGTTCCCATGATAAAGGGAGACAGTTAGACACTGAAAGGTCCAATTCTGCTCTTCATTAGAAGGAAACGAAGGTGTAACACACATGAAGAACTAAGACAAAAATTGCATGGAATAGCTTCATACTAACTAGGTATTAGGTTGCTGGCTGAACTTTCATTGGAATTGACCATCCTCTGGAAGAAGTTAAGAATAATTTTAATAACGTGAGCAGCATTGCGTCTCCATGAAAGCTTCAGATCGGTCCTCAGAGCTGCGTGTTCTCCTGGGCTGGAAAAGGCTGCGATGGCTGAACCTCAGCTTCGCTTGTGGGTACTTGGGGATCTGAGTAAGTGCTTCAAGAACACACTCTTTGAAAACATACCAAGTAATATTTGTCCTTCACAGCTAGTTACCACATGTGTATGTCATTCGGGCCTTACTAAAAGGCAGAGAGTGGGTAGCATCATTTCTACACCTCAGAACTCAACAATGTGTCTTGGCAGGCATTCAGCATCCCTGCTGAATAACCCCTCTGCTTTCTGAATATTTTTTCCTTTCTTGGTGGATGGTCTTAGATTTAGAGCACAGTCCTGAGGATCTCATTCCTGAGGATCTCATTCTGTCCCTCTGGCATCACTGACAAAACACAACATTCTCTGTGCTTCTTTTCTTCCACAAATAAAATAAAATAAAATAAAATAAAATAAAAACATATTATTCCATCCATAAAAAAAAAAAAAAAAAAAAAAAAAAAAAACATTTCCCCTCTTATCCAATTAGTCTTGTTCAGGTTGTAAACACGGTCCAAAAGCATTTGCCAGTGCTCCAGACTTCAACAGACTTTGCTTTACAAAACACAGCTTGCTGAGCCATCCTCCAAGTTTTGGGTAAGAACAAGACAGCTTACACCCTTAGCCTCACAGTATACTAGACATCTCTTGCACCTTTCTACCTCTGAAGTCCCAACTGTGCACAAAACTAGTGGAGAAGCCTCCACTGGATTGGTAGAAGCATATTTTGGAACCAATAATCCCTACACCTTTGCCATTCCTACTAAAGCTAAAGATAAAATGTGCTTTCCCACACTTCTGGTAGCAGAAGGGACGCCTAAGAAAATAGTTTCATGAAATGTTTTCCCACCTCTCCTACGATATGATTATGCCAAACTGTTTGCCTCTTCCACTGATCACAGTCTTACTTTTTTCTTACTAAAGGCACAAGTTATGTATCAATAGGTATCAACTGCTGTCTCAAAAATACAAAGCTAGTCATTTCCTACATGGTGCCATCAGTCTTGCTGATATATTATAGACTGTCCTACTCATGATACTTCAAAGAAGAACAAGACAAAACCCCAAACCAATGCACTTCTTCTCATGTATCACTCCTTCAGATGATGAATTTCCAGCCAGGGATGTAAAATTCAATCTTGCTGATCTCTGTCTTCAACCCTGTTTAATGAGATAATCCTAACAATGTCCAATTCACTTTAAAATCAAGCCAAGGTATTTGCCTCTGTAACCTTCTGCAACAGCAGCTCCCATAGGTGATGAGATGTGTCTGGGCATTTACTCTTCATTCTAAATTTGCTGCTTTTTAATTTAACTTGATGTTTGTTCTCATATACTTTGATAAAATAAAAAGAAAATCTGATGTTATGATCTTGAGAATTTTGACTTCCACAATCAGCTCCACTTTAATCTTCTTCCCGGCAAATAATTTTAGACTCTGCCATCTCTCATATATTAATCCTATCAACTCTGTAATTATTTTCATTATAATTTCTTGAGCATTTTTGGACTCTGCTATATACTTCATGAGAGAAGAGGATAAAAATATGAACACAGAATTAATGTGGATCTGTAGCATAATCCTGTGTTATCCTGATGGTTTTGGCATTCTGCTCTATCTTTAATAAATGCAAACAATCCTTTTACTTTTTTTAAGCTATTACTATAGAATGAGGGAAATCAGTAACTGATGTCTCCCGATGCAGATTCTTTTTTCCACAGAGATTCCTGGAAATTCAGAGCTTTCCAGATTATTTGAGCTATATGGCTAATCACTGATGATTTACATTACCTTGCATTTAGCCATGTTAAGATTTGTCTGCCATCGTGATGCTCAGTCTCCCAGTACGTTTAAATCCATCAGGCAAAGTATCCACCATAAATCCACCTAGAGTCTCCTACAGGTTTTAACAAACCAAATTGCATTGATTTTTTGGCTACGTTTTCCATCATTTTCCTTGACAAAGTGCTAGGAATTATAATGAATCATTATTTCATTATATTTAGAAGGTGTCCTTCTAAATATTGCTTTATTGCTATGTTTCAATCCTTCCAGGATTCAAGCTACAGATTCAGTCCAAAAACCTTACTGTAAATGTGTCCACATTTCTCTTTATAGTATGAATTAACTGTCAAGAGCTATAGTTCAAGAAATCTCTATTTAGCTGTAGATGAGCATTCTTGTTTATTGGACATAACTAAAACACTCATGTAGACAAACCCCTCCAAAACAGATTCAATTTTGTTTATAGTTTGCTTTTGTGGCTTCTCTTGAAATTCCTTGTTTTCACATGGGAGAAGTACTTGATAATAGAGTAAAACCAACAATAAAACATCAAAATACGTAATTTCAGTATTTCCACCAAGTCTATTGGATACTATATCACACTGGCCTTGTGACGATGGCAGAGTTTACCTCATTCCAGCATGAAGGGAGGGCTTCTGTTCTCTGCAATCGTTGTAGTTGTTAGATGGTGCCTATGGAGCAGACTCTGAGACAGTCCTGTCCAGCCTTCCCCTGGATCCCAGAGACTGTGATGACGAGTATTTGAGACATGCTTTGTGTTGGGTCAGATCCAACTGAAGCATCAGAATGAAAGAACTGAATTGTTTTAACCCAAAGTATGACAAAAGTTTTGCTTTTGATGCAGAATAAACCTTCAATGTTAAAAATCCAAGTGCTAAAAAGAGCACACATCAGGTCTGCTTCCCTGACCATGTCACCCCAGCAAACTTCTCGTGAGTTGTTTAAACCTTCAGGCTTGCTTGTATTTACTACGGGAATGAATAGGATTGCAAGAGCTTTAGCACCGGTAGTGAAGGCTCATGGGCTAGCAGCTTTTGAGGGTTATACTCACAAGTGCTCAAGCAAAGTTGGTACAGCTAATTCCCCTGTCTGCAGAGGGTGAAGTGAAAGCAGAGGGAGTTTGAGTGTTCAGGTGCTGATGGTTACAGAGGGAGTCAGTGACACGACCAAGGCTGAAACCAAAGGCTCTCAATTTGCTGTCAGAGAACAAACAGTATTTCCTCTTAATTCACAGTTTTCCCTGATGAAAAGAATCATGTCTCACAGTTTTCTCTCGCCATTGTTCTGATGACTCACATATGCCATGGGCATGATACAGGCAATGAAGCTTTGCATTAATCTACTGTCCAGATTGATAACTCTAAGGGGCAGCTCATAATGACCAAAATGTGATTAATCATGAGACACATGTGATACCCATGCTCATTATTACCGGCTTCCAGAACAGCACTGCTGATTCCTGCCAATACGCTCAGTTTCGTATCTGGAAGAGACAATGCTGCAATTACTGCCAAAGTATGCAGTAAACAAAATTAAGCAGTAACTAGTTCTGTATTCTGCATCAGGCTAGTGAGCAGGAGTACAGAAAAGAATGGGAATGTAATAGCTGCAAGGAATAGCAAATATTTTCTGGATCTGATGTTTTTATTTTAGGTAGATGTTGTCTGATATGGTCATTTAGTTTAAACAGTTTTCTTGTAGAATGCTTGGTTGAAGAAGAATGTATAGGGCACTGGCGTGATGGACACAACACCTGAAAAGTAGATGATGAAGAATATTTGGAAAAGAGGTTTTTCATATCAATGGATTTTTTTCTGCAGATCTATTTTTATGATGTTGCATACTTGTAAGACAGGGAGAAATTGTCTTTGTCTTGCTGTAGTACCTGTTGGAGTTCTCATGCGCTTATGACAATAACTTCACATAAAACACACTAAGTGATATCTTTTATACCATGATACAGGAACCCACGTGCCAGTGATCAAAACAAATATATCTGGGCATCAGTCCTTAGGAAAGTGGAATTAGTGATGTTTCTATCCACTTCGACCACCACAAACGTGAGAGCCTTTTCTTCCGCCTCCCACAGAAAGATGAACTGAGTCAAAGACTTCAATCCATTTCTCCAAAGACAGTGTAAAACTTCCAGATACAGAGGTGGGCCTGTTTTTTAAGGATATTGCTCACCTGCATGGGAAGAGGCACATTTTCTAGTCTCACTTGCAGGAGATGGAGCCAATTCCCACTAGAACAAATGACCATCTTCTGTTACAGGTTAAAATGCATGCCTCTAAAATGTCTCCTGAATACACAGTAGTGAGTATATGCTGAAATTTCCAGAGTTCAGCTTAAATTGAAATGGACATTTCCTCCCTAGGAGTGAACTAAGTGCAAGAGGAAGACGTTTGTTAATTATACTGTACGCTGTGTTTCCGGAAGGTGCTCAAAGCTCATGGTGACTAGCATAGCAGTGGAACCCATATGAAAGAAGAACTTTCTGGTGAACCTCCTGTATTCATGAAGACCATCTTCTTCTCAGCTCACAGAACATGTCTCTCACACTGGATGGAAACTTCCTGTCCAAGAGAAACATAGTGTGTGTGCACACAATAATGAGATTTTTTTTGTTTCTCCTTCATTCGCCTTTCACGGTAACCAGGGGGTTGGATGAGTAGCAGCAAGTCCTTGACACTTCCATACAATGTGTCATTATGAGTAACTCTGCCATATTCTCTGTTAATTAGAAATAACCAGGAAGGTGTTCAGGGCCCAAGACACCAGTTCTTTTCCCCTGTGCTAAACACTTCTCCAAAACACGTGCCTTGCAGCCAACTGTTTCCGAACGCATCTGTAAGTTCAAAAGATGCATCTAATCAAAATAATTAGGCAAATTAATGGAAGGAAAATCTACTTAGGGATATTAAACATAGAGAAAAGTCGTTTGATTCAGAAGATCTCAGAGCCATGCATTTTTGGCTCAGCGCTGGGAGTGTGCTAGGGAAGCTTCTACTCTTCTTATGTTCACTCCTGCTGCGCAGCAATGGATGTATGTCACAGTGTACCAGGCTGCTGGACATTTAGATTAACATACCTCTCTTTTGAGTGCTGGACTGGCTCGGTTTTCCTCTTCAGCTGAGACCCATAGACACTCACCAAAGAAAAAGCCTATATCAGGATGACTCTGCAATGCAGAGATAGCAAGGATGGCAAGAGATGACTCCTCCACTGGACAAAAGGAATATTATTTGGATAGCAATCCATGTTGTATAGTAAATCAAGTGAATTAAACACAGGATCATTTTGATGAATCTTCACATGCAAGCCTTAACATTAGCATAAAACTGTTCAGAAAGTAGTAGCAATAATGGGTATCTTTCCTACTCATTGTTCGAAAGACCATGAAATAGAGATAAAAATAACAGAAATAATGGCAGTCAATGAGAAACAAAGTTCTCGGTCTTCTGCATTCTAGTACTCTGCAAACTAATGAACTACATATGCAAAGCAACAAGGTGGTGTACATAGCAAAGTACGGTCAGGGAGTACGTGTGTAGTGTGCTAAGGCATTTGTAAGCAATATTTTAAGGGATAAGAGGTAACCCCTAATCTGCTTATCCAGTGGTACATGGGTAAGCATGCTAAAGCTAAGGAGATCCCTGGAGCTATGGAAGTAAGAAGGGAAAGTCAGGAACCTTGTTTCAGGTCACGAAATAACATAATATGCAAGAATGTTTCATATAAGTCTATTAGGGAAAAAATAATAATAAATGAAAATAGAGGAAAGGAGGTTAATAACCCAAAGGAAGCTGAATTTACAGATGGTAAAAATTTGAATTTCCCAATGCTGTTCTGGACTTTGCTGTTTGTTCCAGATGAGTGGACCTCAGTTAAAGTAACTGAGCTGTATGTAGATGAAACTGTCTGCTCACTACAGGTTTCCTGCAGGATTAGACTCATCATTTGAATGTACAGATCTTCAACAATATTGTGTTTGTTATGTGTGAAAGCAAATTTAACTGATTTGATGGGGAAAGCCTTCTTATAGAACTGATTTCTGTGGACAAAATGGGGTTTGTAATGCAGTCATTAAGAACAAAATTCCCCTGTCCTTCACCAGGCTTTGGATCAGGTCCTGATTGTAAAAAAAAAAAAAAAAAAAAAAAAGGCAGATTATCACACAAATACAATATTTAATCTCCAGATATTCTGCTTCAAACAGTGTAATTGACTTCAATAGCTCTGTATTTATTATTACGACATATGCCTAAACATTAGCATAAGGAAAAACATGGGGTAAAATGTCATACACACTCCCACGCATCTATACAAATATAATTATAATTGCTTTCTGTATTTCACAGACCTTCTACATGAATCATTATGCCTATTCTGCCTAAAAAAAATATATTTGTTATGTAAAAAATGTTTGAAACAGAACTTTGTTTTATTTAGCATTAAGCAAATGTGTCCAGCAAGGACTGTTGATACTGCCTTGCCTGTGTATGCAAACAGATACATATATTTATGTGTATCATGCAGCAAAGCTTACTACCTGCTAAACATAAGCCTATGCTTCAGCCACGTGAAAATGTTCTCACTAATCAGCATCCACTTGTTGCACCTCTCTTGAGATGACCAAATCTCTCTTAAATGTATAGTTTTATAAGCATCCCTTCGCAAAACAGGCCTTCATGCAGCACTGCAAACTCATGGAGGAAACGAACTCAATCCATCCTCTCTATGTATCTGCATGAAGCCTTGCACAATGGGGCTGTGATTTATTTGGGGCCTCTGGGTATGACTGCCATACAAGTAGTAACTAATGACAACAGACCACCAGAGACTGCTGAGATTCATTTGCTGTAAGGAAAAATAAAACCTGGTCCATAGTAAGGACATTCTACATCCGGTTATATGCATAAACATCGCTGAAATGACAGGACCTGATTAAGACCTTGGGGGCATCTCCTCCCCCCTGGCAGGCTGACTTTTCAGACAACAACAATAAAAATAAATTGTTATTTGTGGAAAAATGACCAAGATTTAAGATCTCCACTAGAGATCAGCTCTCTGAAACATATCTGTGAACTGCCTCTTTTTCCTTTTCTTTTCTTTTCTTTTCTTTTCTTTTCTTTTCTTTTCTTTTCTTTTCTTTTCTTTTCTTTTCTTTTCTTTTCTTTTCTTTTCTTTTCTTTTCTTTTCTTTTCTTTTCTTTTCTTTTCTTTCATCTTCCTTCCTCTTCCTTCCTCTTTCTTTCTTTTTTTTTCATTTCTTTTCTCTTTTTCTTCCTCTTTCCCTTTCTTTTCTTTCTTTTCCTCTCCTTCTCTCCCTCTCCCGTCCTTTCCTTTCCCTCCCTTTCCTNGGCGGGCGCCGGTGCCCGGCGGCAGCGGCGGGATGAGGCAGGAGGAGCGCGCCCGGTGGCTGCTGCCGCGGGTGTGCGAAAAATTCTCAGGGAAAATTCTTTCCCTCTCTCTCAGGCCCCTGCGCTCTTTGTGAATGGGGCCAGTGCAACATGTGGCCTTTCACCTCGCCCAAGAACCACTGCCAGACAGCCACACTCGGAGAATTGTTTGTTAATAGTCCAATTAGATAATTGCCATCTTTCACTCCTTTTGCTCTACGTTTCCCATAAAGGAATGAATAAGGAGAGCAGCATGAAGAGGGCTTCTGCCCTGCAAGGTGACAAGGAGGACTGGAGCATGCTCTTTGCACAAGGCCATTTGCTTGAATTGAATCATTGTAGCCTAATCAATGCTCTTATTGGATTACTGGCTGTTGCGGTTCTCAAAGATATTGTAGCGGAGACAATGAAATAGCTAGAGTAAAACTTTTTTCTCCTTTAGTGGATCACGCAGTTGAGATTTTTCACGGGCTATCTCTCTCCCTCTCCCTCTTTCTCCCCCTCTCTCCTTCTCCCCCCTCCTGGATCCACTGCACACAAAGCTGCCTTTTTTTTTTTTTTTTCTCAATGAGCAGGCTCTGCGAATAGGTTCAGTGTTTGCGAAGGTGCAGAATTAGCACACACACATGCACGCCCGCGTACACACACGCACGCACGCAGAGGGAGAAGCACAAAAAGCGAGTATCGGGACTGAAATAAGGAGAGGTAGGAGTTTAAGATGGCTGTCTGTGGGGAGATGTGTTAAGGAGGATTTCTGCCGGCCAAGATAACCTGCTTCCTTGGACAGAGCTGCTCGGAGGAAGAACTTTTGGTGTGTGTGCGCGCTGGCGATCTGTTTGTTTGTTTAGAATTCAGGGGGCTCCCCCCCTCCCTACAACTGCATTTTTCCAGCCCTTCCTCGCAGCTTTATTCAGATTTATTTGGCGTGCTTTGGAGAAAGCCACTATATAATCGGGAGGTCAAAGGCATACTGAAGAAAGTTAATAATGGCTGCTAATGGTGCTAACAATTCAGGGTGAATCTTGTCAAAAGTTTTTTTTTTCCCTCCCCCCCCCTTTTTTTTTTTTTTTTTTTTTTTCTGGAAGTCTCAGTCTTTTGATTGTGTGTTTCCTGAAAGCAAGACCAATCATTTCAGTTTATTCACTGGCTAAACTCTACTTGATTGGGGACAAGCACACAAACCATCCATTACGATCTGATATATTATCCAAACAATTTAGTGTATTCATGAGGTAACCTAAATGTGGAGGCTGCAAAATTACCCGTAATCAATTGAAACAGCGAGTGCGCGTCCCTCTGTGTGTCTAACAACTACATGTCTCTGTAATAAGGCAGACATTAAATCATTTTAGAGTTGTACTGTTGAGTACCTGATCACTGGGCGCTCTGGGAAGCTGGACAGTCACATTAGGACGCTGGGACTGAGGAAGCCGCTGCTTTTCCAGTGGGATAAAACCCGACCTTCCTTACTCGAGGTGCTTTACAGATCCCCACCGATCTGACCCTAAGCCGTGCAATATCCAGCATAGACTTCGTCTTCTTCTACTATTACTACTCTTCTTTTTTTGTTGTTGTTTTTTTTTCTTTTTTCTTTTTTCTTTTTTATTGCACTACATGTTTGGGAAACAAGACAAAATGGACGTTAGATGCAGTTCAGAGACTGAAGCTAACCGGGTCTCGAAGAACGGACATAAAGAGGGCAAGGAAAGCAAAGGGTCTGAAGGAAATATTTCTACTTCTTTTTTGAAGGATCAGCAAGGGACTTTTTCTGCCTCTGCAGCTACGGAAGATTGTAATAAAAGTAAATCTAGTTCGGCTGATCCGGACTATTGCAGGAGGATCCTAGTTAGAGGTATGAGTTTGAGGTATTCGCGAGGGTGGGGGAAGGTGAGCCGTGTTCACGCCCGGCGGATTTGTTTGTTTCGTTTGTTCGGCTTTGCTCTGTCCCTGGGCTCGGCGACCTCCGGGCGGCTCCGGTGCCGAAGCCCCCGAGCGGAGCCTTCCCGGCCGCCCGCCGCCGCTCCATCCCCTCTCCTCNNCCGCGCCGCCGGCCGCTGCCGCGTTACAACGGGGCACGGCTGCCTGGGCGGGCAGGGGGGGCCTCCGGCGGGCACTGGCTCCCGCTGGCCCCTCTCCCCCCGGGCCCCGCATCCCAGGAGCAGGGGATGTTTTTAAATAACCGCCTGCCTTAAAATGAGCGGAGGGATGACGAGGGGGGATATTTTTTTATAGTTGTGCGGTTTATTTTCCTCAGCCCTCGTCTCCCTCCCAGTAAACGAATTAAATCGTTCTACCTGAAAAGGAAAAAAAAAAAATCAGTTTTATCAAGGTGCGTTTGGGAGAGGAGGGAGAGAACAGAATCGTAACAAAATTAGCGAGAAGCAGGCCTTGTAAACAATAATTAATCCTTGCGCGACCGAGTGACCCAGAGAGGGGTCAGATTAAAATGATGTGCTTGTCTCTGATTTAAAACGTACCGGGGAGGTAAAATTACGGAAAGCAAAGTTGGGAAGGCTTTAATGTAACATGAATCCGGCTCTAGCTTGACAGTCGTGTTAATAAGATTTGTCCCGCTTCCTTTCGGTCCGTGCTACCAGAAAAGTGAGGTTTCGGCGGGCTTCTGGGTGCCTCGTTTTGTGTTATTTTTTTTTTTCCCTCCTTGTTCTCCTGTTTGCCAAAAGCCCCGGGCGGCGGCGGTGCCTCTCCGGGCTGGAGCAGTCCCCAGGTCCGCGGTGGGCAGGCAGCCAGCGCGGGGTAGCGCTGCCCGTGCCCGGGAAGCTCCCGCCTGCTTCTTCGCACGGGAAACTTTTTTTTTTTTAAT
>VXAA01005203.1:4861-33960 GCA_013399115.1 Anseranas semipalmata
GCGCCCACCCAACCAGAACAAAAAAAAAGAAAAAAAAAAAAAAAAAAAACAACTTAGAAAAGGTAGGATTCATAGAATCATAGAATCATAGAATGGTTTGGGTTGGAAGGGACATTAAAATCACACAGTTCCGACCCCCCTGCCACGAGCAGAGGCACCTTCCACTAGACCAGGTTGCTCAAAAGCCCCTTCCAACCTGGCCAAAAAACACTTCCAGGGATGGGGCATCCACAGCTTCTCTGAGGAACCTGTTTCAGTGCCTCACCACCTTCATAGTAAAGAATTTCTTCCTTATATCTAAAATAAACCTACCTTCTTTTACTTTAAAGCCATTACTCCTTGTCCTATCACTATACTCCCTGACAAAGAGTCTCTCTCCAGCTTTCTTGTAGGCCCCCTTTAGGTACGGGAAGACCGCTATAAGGTCTCTCCAGAGCCTTCTTTTCTCCAGGCTGAACAACCCCAACTCCCTCAGCCTGTCTTCATATCATCAAAATTCATACAATCAAAATTCAGACGTCTACATTAGAAATCTTCACTGTACGTTTCCTATTGTTAAAGAATATGTGTGACTTTATATATACATATATCACAGTCACAGAAAGGTTGAGGTTGGTAGGGACCCCTGGAAGTCAACAGGTCTACCTGGCTACACAAGGCAGGCCACCTACAGCAGGTTGCCCAGGACCATGTCCAGGCAGCTTTTGACTGTCTCCAAGGCTGGAGACTCCACAATCTCTCTGGGAAATCTGTTATGAGATCTCAGTCACTCTCATACCATAAAAGTGTTTCTTGATGTTCAGATGGAACCTCCTGTCATTCAATTTGTGCCCATTACCTCTTGTCCTGGCACCGGACACCACTGAGAAAAGTCTGCCTCCATCTTCTTCACTCCCTCCTATCAAGTATTAGCACCGTGGTGGTTTTGTACTGATGGGCAGCTAAGCTCCACCACACTGTCGTCTCACTCCCTCTCCTCAGAAGTACAGGGGGAGAAAATATAAAGGAAAAAAGCTCATGGACTGAGATAAGGACAGGAAGATCACTCACCAATTACTATCACAGGCAAAACAGATTCAGCATAGGCAGAGTAATGTAATTTATTGGCTATAGCTAATAATAGACTCTTTCTTGTCTTTGTGTATATAATCTTTTCCCTCCTTCCCCCAAAAACTCTTGACACAGTTTGTCTTACATTTAGGAGCAGATTTTGTATGGGTTTAAGTATCTTTCTTGTTTATTCAGCAGGATTGTTCTGGTTCCATCAGACACCTTTCCTGCTTATTACCACAGTCTTTGTTCTTATCTTGAAGATTTCATTACTTGGTTTCCTGTATGTTGTTTGTTCAAGTATACAAGTCTCACTTTGCTCTGTTTTAGTTAAATACTGTTTATATATTTATGTTTAACTGTGTCACAAAATGCTTGTTGCTGGTTTTGCAATTAGCATTATTACAATGTTGGAAAACTCTTAGATTTACCGTGTTTCTGATTGGGTTGAAGACCTGACAATACTGGGAAGGAAAATGTAAAGGAGAATACTTCCCTTGCTTAATTGCTCTCTTCTTTATAGACTGAATACAAAATTTAAATCATCCTTGCATAAATTCAAAATTATATCAGGTTATTATATATATTATATATATTATTATTATATTATATATATTATATCTTCTAAAAAAGGAGAAAAATACAGATCTTTATTCCTGTTTCTTCTGTCGCTGTCTTGTTAACTAATGAATCATACATTAGGTCTTTATCAGATTGGGGCATCAGTCGTGTATGTTACATATTCAAATTGTTACTCAAAGTTTTGCTAGGACAGTGACATAAGTCATAATCCAGCCTGGTTTGTATACAGCTGCTTTACTCTGCTATGTTTCTTTATTGTACAAATCTCTTTTTCCTCTGTGTTTAAGGCCATTTTCTGAAATGTTATTAAGTAGAGCTTGTCAAAAATATTCCCCAGGAACATTCTTTTAATATAAAAAGTATTTTGAACTGTCCAAAAAGACTGTGTTTATCTGATTTTTGTTAGAAAAAGGTCTGAAGACTGTAAAACATAAAAAGTTAATATTATAATAGCTTAGCTCCTTACCTTGGACACTGCAGAATCTGTTAATGTGGGAGTATTAAAAAATGAAAGAAAAAATACATATTTGAAAGTTCCCTATATTTGCTACCAGAACCAATAGTCCTAATAATGAGATAAGTATGGCAAAAGCAAGCATATTGATTAAGTCAGTCATAACAAAACTTGAATTTTCACAATAAAATAGCCTGGCATACAAATGATATACTTTTATAAACCAATTAGAAATCAAGTATTCAGTCACGGTGATAAGTAACCATTTGAAAAGAATACTAGGACCTAGAACAAATGAGCACAACTATAAGTTTATTCATATAATGGAGAAAAAAAGAAAAAAAAAACAGTTTAATAGAATATTGTCATACAATCCAAGTTTCTTGCTTTGAAACTCAAAATATTACACAGCTTTTGGGGAACAGCTGGAAACCATGAACCTATGACAATATTTTATGCTGTTGATAACATCTCCTAATTCTCTGACAGAATTGTGTTCCTAATGTGTTGGTTTATTCTTTAAATAAGAATCTAAACCATAATTTAATATTTGAGCTTTTAACATACATCTCTGACTCTTGTGTGACTTTTTTTTTCTTTTTCTTTTTTTTTTTTTTTTTTTACTCTTCCATGCCAAGTTGATTTATTTGTTTGCTTGTTTGTTTGTTTGTGTAATTAAACTGGAATTAATCACTGTTAGAAAACTAAAGAGCAAGTGTAGCAAAAAGGAGACCAAAGTAGGTAGTAGTTTAAGAAGTAATCAATGCCATCAAAATGTATGGTAATTTTCCTTTCAGGCTGTGATGTTGTCACAGCTCCACAGCTGTGCTAGAACTAAGAGTAAGTTAAATGCTATATTAGAAACTAACAAAAGATATTGCAACTGGATGAGACTTTCAGGATATATTAATATTCTTTGTGTTTCTTCTACTTACAGTGATCTAAAATGATAAAACTTGAAAGTAGGAGCCAATCTGCTTTTCTTACACAACTACCTTTTACCACTGTTTAGATGGCTGCAATGGATACCTAATTTTTGCTTTCTAAAAATCTGAGCTAATTTTTCTAACTCTCTCTATTGTGTGGAGAGAAATAGGCACCTCAGGGGGAAACTGATTCTACCTAAATTAGACACCTATCTTAAAATAGAGTAAATTGTTCACTGGTGGTATATTGATTGCAGAAAGAATTGTGGTTGATTAGTTGTGTGCAGACAGCTGGAACAAGGATTTAACTTATTTCTACTTTAAAAATCTAATGCTTCTTGCAGAATTGTGGAGGGAACATTGACAACTAGACTTCAGGACTATACTTTTCAACAGTAGAAAATAGGTGTGATAAATCTTAGCACTTCCTTGAACCAGCTTACCAAAGCCCAGGTTCAACCTTAAGTTAGGTGCTGAAGTTAAGTATGTTAGATCTTTTACTGAAAGGACTCTTTTTTTCCTTTCTTGTTTTAAACATCCCTGATTCTGATAACTTTACAATACGCTAAATATCTTCCCTCTTTTGTTAGAGCTTTCACTTAGAAAATTCAGCAATGAAGATGAGGGGTTACATAAGGGAAGTTTACAGCAGCCACCTCCTCCAGGTGCTTTGGCCCAGGACTGCTCTTGCACAGGTGCTAGAGCCCAGCCTGGTACCTGCCAGGCCCCTCTACCCCCCCAGCACCCCTGCCCTCATCCCGGCCCCTCTCACCTGCCCCATGGGTCCCCACTCTCTGGCTGCTGCAGCGTGGGGTTTGCCAGCGAATGCACACGCACACCCCGCGCACACCCGCTTTGGGGCAGACACAGACGCTGCCCCCAGCAGCTGGCACCAGGCACAGGGGCTGTGACCCACGGCCCCGCTCCAGCCACCAGCATGGAGCCCCTCACTCTCCTCACTCACCCCCGTCCCCCAGCAGCAGGTCTGGGGACACACACCACTCCCCCCACCAGGGGCTGATGCTGAGACCCCACAGGCTGCAGCAGCTGGCACCACAGGCCGGGGCGCACACACGCCGGCCTGACTCCAGCAGCTGGCTCACACACACACACATGTCCCACCAGGAGCTGGCACTGAGCCCTTGCAGCACTGCGATGCACAGGATAGAGAGCGAAATTACACAGAGAGATAGCCGAGAAAGGATTTAATAAGAGAGGACAGACTGCAGTGACCAGGCATAGGGTGCAGCCAGACAAGTATACTGAGAGGCCCCATTTTATGTCTGACCTCTTTTATATCATTTTCTGCCTGTTCCTCCTTTGTTCTTCCCTCCAGCCCCCCAAGCCCATGGGCTTGCAGAACTCCACTACTTCCTGCATGCTCCCTGTCCGGTCCCCCCAGCATCACAGTTCTACCAGTTGCCAAGTCCAGGTTGATCTTCCTGGAAGAGGTCAAGTAGTTTCTTGATAGCCCATCAGTCAGTGTGACTGGGAGGTTTGTTTCTTATTATTGTCTCCATGTTTGTTTTGTCATGTCTGTGTCTCTATATAGTTTCGTTTCTGCTTTCTCCCTTTTCCACTTAATTTCCCCCGATGAGGTACTTGAGCAGATGACCTTGTTGGAGTAAATGTCCTCACACTCTCACCTGCCCTCATCAAATAGTGTGACTGACCAGGTTTGGTTCCCAACACTACCTCCTTTGTAATTTGTCAGAAAGGTTTGTGTCTCTATGTTCTTGCCCATGGCTTCCTCCTCTACTTATTTTCCATTATTGCACTGGAAAAGGTCCTTCGTGAGATGCCCTTAAAGGAGCAGACACTCTGTCTTTCCACTTACCCTTGCAGAGATCACTTAGCCATTAGTTACAAGGATTTTATGATCAAATCCACAGTAAAATAAATAAATAAATTAAATTTCACCTGGTCATCAGGCATTTGTTTATGGTAATGTATTTGAGAAGTCTCAAAATTGCTCCATTCACCTGCGGAACCTCAATAAAAGTGCCAAGTTTAAAGTGTATATGACAAATAGAAAAAATGAATGACTTTGCCACTGAAACATATGTAAGTCTTTTCTAAGCACACAAAAGACCAAATGTTTTCTTATAATAACATAAAATCCTTTATGAACAATTTCTGTTCAGCTCAGCAAAATATTTTGAAAATAGTCCAATGAAATTATAGGGCAAGTTCTTTGACATAAACTCTGGTGAGGACAAGCTTATGAAACAAAATGTTACTCATTTTCAAAAACAGATGTCACTACAGGTGTACAAAAAAAAAGGACTAAATTTAATTTATTTAAGGATTTAATTTTTAAAAGTTGAACAAATTAGCCTGCTTCAGAAAAAAAAAAAAAAAAAAAAACACAAAACAACAATAACAACAACAACAACAAAATAAAAAAGATTCCTTACCAGAGGAATGGAAACCAAATACTGCAAAAGGCTGCAGGCAGAGAGCTTTGCTATTGCTGAAATGTTTCAAATTAGATAGCATTTCAAATTAGGTACTGTCTTGAAGTGTGGAATTTTGCAGACTAAGGCAAACTGTCAAGATTCCTATATGGTGATATATACCTTGTAATCACAGCACTCTCTGGTAGCAAGAGAATACATTCAGCATAATGAGAAATAGTAAGCTGTTTTGAGATTAAAGTGAAAATGAAAGATTAGAGTGTAGTTGCAAATTGTTACTCAGTCTTACAGATATATGGCATGGTTCTTTGAGATTTGAAGATTCAATAAAATTTATTGAAAAATATATACAGAAAGTGTTTCTGTGTATAGAAGTCTTTACATGTCATTTTAAAGGAAGGCTTAGGAGGGAAACTGAGGGAAAAAAAGATGCAACAATACATTAGCTTTTTCATGTTAGCATGAATTTTCAGGTAAAAATAGCCCAGATGTCAGCAATAGAAAACTTCTGTTCTATTTTTTTATTTATTTTTATCTTTCAGCAACTATGATCCAAGATGCACATAATTAAAAAAAAAAAAAGTCACATACAGACTAATAAGAATAAGAAATACAACAAAAAACTTTGAAACATACCATGTATACTTAGCAG
Organism: Anseranas semipalmata; assembly: GCA_013399115.1. NCBI lineage: Eukaryota > Metazoa > Chordata > Aves > Anseriformes > Anseranatidae > Anseranas > Anseranas semipalmata. The sequence continues at coordinate 10,943 of VXAA01005203.1, forward strand.
TAGATGGATGGTAGTTTTGTTTGTATCTTTATTACATATTTTTATATTTATAATATTCATTATGTATATATTATATATATATTTATTATATATACAGAAAAGAATGATAATCTTATAACAGTTACTACATGTTGACTTACCAGGGCTTTGGATGTCCCTTGACTGCTATCTGCTGTAAGATTTCTTCATGAACTTTATTAAATAAAATGGTAATGTATGAACTATTGGCACAGTTCTTTCCTACATTTCTTTTGTTCTTTCTGTAGATGTGGTGCTTAGGGACATGGTTTAGTGGTAGACTTGGCAGTGCTAGGTTAACGGTTGGACTTGATGATCTTGGAGGTCTTTTCCAACCTAAATGATTCTATGACTGTTTTCTTGGTTGATAACAGACGTATCCATTCTACTTCAAATTTGGGGTTACTGTTACATTTTGTTTGAAACTTTCAACAGTCGGGTCAGGGAGCAATAAAGTTGAAAATCATCATTTCTTTAGAATGATTTCAGAAACCTGTCCCATGGAGCTATGTCTTCCCACAAACTCATGCATTTTTATTATTACTCTTTTTCCAATGCCCAGAAGCAGTGATGGATGTTATAATGAAAAAAATAGAACTAAAATAACCCATATAAATTGACCATCTCTAGGAGCTTCCCACTGAAACATGGAAATAGAATATACAAGCATAAGACAAGGTGATACAAACTGTCGTCTTGGCATTATCTGTGAAGATGTTTCTGTATATTTTGTACCTCTTTTTTTTTTCTTTTTTTGTCCCTTCTTTTAAAGTTCCTTTTCCCAAGGCCCTCATGAGTTACCTGATATAATTGTTTTTCCTCATCTTAAACATAAGATATACTGTAGTAGCTTAAAGGTAATTTCACCTTCCTCTCCCCAGTCACATTCTCCAGTGAGGGGCAAAGGTTTCTGCAAATCCTGTATCTACAGTAGCTTAGCAAGCTTAACCAAGATTTAAATTAATGCATTAAACCTTGCTATTGAGGATTTATCATACTAACACAGCCAGTTATGGCAGTTCAGCTCATTGGTTCAATATTCAGCAATGCACTTACCTCAAACTCACTGCTTCCTAATAGCTGCACTTGTAAAATTTCTCCAGGTTATCCTTCTTTGTCATACTACATGTACATGGTATAGTCCATTCTCCTTCCACAAGGAGGAGATGACAAAAAATGCACTGCTAGAAAAGATCAGTCAGAAAGGTAACATCTTTTGCTTTTGCAAATATTTGTATGTATTTACTACCCCTAAGTTGCTATGACTTTTCCAAGCTGGGGAAAATCTATCCTAATGAGTGAGCATACAAAATAAATGATGATAATCTTGCTTGTTTTTATAAGCTAATAAGCCTCTAAAATACTTTAAAAGAATTGCTGAAAACATCAACCACATATTTCCTTGCTTCGCTTTAAAAGCATACTATATCAGTCATTTCCCTGTCTACGTATAAGCCAATGCATTCCTTTCTTCATCTTACTTGAGATATCATTCCGATCAGTAAACTGAATTATAATGTGTCAGAATTAATGATGATTATTCCTAGTATTTCCACATTTACTTAAAAATGTACACTATGTTCTTGAGTCATTTTGAATAACATTTGTTTTACCTAGCTTTAAATGCTTGAAGTTAGATGTCTGGTTTAATTCAGTTTCCTAGGCTTTTTCTGTGCTCAGAGGACAATTGTTTCTTTCAGGGAAGAGATTAAATCCTAAGAGAAGTTTAAGATACGTGGAATGAATTTTTGGCGACAACCATCATGACAATGTATGGTAATAAAATTTGCTTCAGTTACAAAAGGATTCCTAATATTACTGTAATTGTGTTATGAAATGTCTTACAATTCCATAAAGCCCCTCAGGTTTAATACCTAATCTTAAACCGGATTTCTTTCACAAGATTCAGAAGAAATCATTTACATGACTTTGGTGCCAATGATGCTGCTGAGTCCCCTGTCCCACATATGCATTTTGAATGTAATTAAAAAGTAGCAATTTCTGTCACTGCATTACTATAGGGAAAAAAAACAAAAAAAAAACAAAAAAACAACAACAAAAAAACACACACACACACACAGAAAACACACTAGAGCTTGACATCAGCTGTGTTCTTAAATTCTAGAGGTCACAGAGGACTGTCTGTCTGTAAATCCTTACCAGTGTGTATTTTCCATATCTTAGTTAACAAAAGGTAGGTAAACAAAATTTAGACAGACAAGTGATGCTGAAAGAAAGAAATGCTGAATATAACAAAAGCAGCTAAAAATACGTTATATTTTTCATACCACTTAACAAGACAATAAAAGGCAATCCTACATAGCACACATTTTTTTCAGATGTTTATTTTAATATTGTCAAGAAAAATTTCATCAGGGATTTTTTATACAAGTTCTTTCTGAATTAAGTTTCACTGTTAAAAATAAATAAATAAATAAATTTAAGCATTGAATAAAAATCTTAAGATTAACTAGCATTCCGAACTCTTTACTTTGAAATTTCAGTTTAAATGCAGTCCCCATTTTAGGCTTCTACAAAGTGTTGTTAAAAATAGAATAATTTCTCTGAGTGAGAACTAGATGGAACAATATCTCCAATCTACTCATAATTGTTGGGGAAAAAAGAAAAAAAAAAGCCTTATTTTTTACTCAGTATCATCAGGCACAAAAGCAGGTGTAAAATACTATCATTCATGAGCTACCGTAATAAAACCGAACTTAAAACAGTAATAAAAAATAATAATAATAAAAAAGAGGAACTGGGAGGAAACAGCCTCCATATGGAAATTAAGGAATGAGTGGGTATTTTCACTTGACTAAAATAGAGCTTAATTTGGAATTATTTGGGCTTGATCTAGCAAAGATAATGTTTCTGTTGAAGAAACTTTATTTGAGGTGAACAAAATAGAAGAAATTGTTCCTACACTTGCTTGTTCTAATTTACAGCAAAGAATAGTGCTTTTCTGGAAAGCTTGCCTATGAGTTCCCTCATTGGAGATCATTACCTGAGCACAGCATATTGAGATCATGTATAGGTATTATTACCCATATTTACAGGATGAGCATGATCACCATCTGTAAAGTGGGAAAACATATCCTCAGATGTTGTAACTGGGAGTAGCTGAGAGGTTTCACTTGGAAAATGAACATTAATGATTCTTGGCAAATCCCATCTTCCTCTGTGTTTCTAAATGTATTCATAAGTCTCCAGAGGCTACTTAAAAAGTTTTGTGAAAGCGAAATTGCAGGTTCTGTCATTTCTGTCATTGTTTTGACAACCCAGATCAAACATTTCTTTGAGTGTTAATGGTGAAGACTTCCATTTCTTAAAATTATCCCATAGGGAATATAATTAAATTGGCTTTCTAAAGTAGCTCTTTAGATATGGATTATATAAAGATAAAAAAGTAAAAAGATGGAATTCAATTTTTTTTTTCATTAACTCCTTTACTTAGCCCTTGTATTCTAGCAGGAACACATAATGTATATTATGATTTATTTATTTGTTAATAAATTGAGAGGAACATTTAAAAGACAAAACAGAAGAGAAAAAAATTTAAGCCCTCTTAGTTTTTGAGTAACTGGAGAGGAATGGAAATAATTTACTTAGAATTTTTCTTACAGTTGTATGGACAAAAAGTCAATTTGTCTTTTGCAAGACAAGAAATGATTCAAGAAACTAGAAATAAGGTTAAACCGGCCAGAAACCATGTTAACTTCATTAAAATATCTGGGAACCTATCAATGCCACACTTGTACAAAAGAGGTGTGGAGGGCTCCTTAGCTGTATGAGAATTTAGCACTAAGATCTATAGGTCTAGAGAAGATACATCTATGTGTCAGTTTATTACTTTAGGTGACTTTAATAATCAAGGCAGAGAAATATTTTTTTTCAAATCATTATTCTTCCAACTTGTTTAAGATATGAAAATTAGCATAAAATGTAGAAGCTGGTATCTACCATATATTAAGTTAGTATATTTTTCTTTATTTAAGGAACTAAAGGAAGGCTATGGTGGCTAGCTCAGATGTCATACATGTCTACGCTTCAGATCCAATGTATATTGGTCAGATGAATCCACAAGCCATAGCTCCCTGAGACCCACAACACATTTTCCCTCTCTCTCTTAGATCCTGTCCCTCAAAACTGATTCCAAGGTCAACTTTTTAAGGAACTAGGTCCCTTCACAGCATCACAAGCACTCCTCTGTGAATCATCAACTCTGAGCTTCTGAGAAGATAAAAAAATTATAACCAGGCTACTCAGTCAGTAAGAAGGATATGCCAGGCTTATAAATACACATACTGTGACCTTCACAGCAAGACCTAAAAATCCAGGCCTTCTTTAATGACAAAATGAGAAAGTCTGGAGCTGTTCTGCTGTTGTTTTTAGGCACCAGATGTCCTGGAAAAGAAAAAGAGTTTATAAGCAAGAATGTTTAAAAAAGTATGTTTCTACATTTTATTATAATCATACCAACTTACTACGGGACTTATAAAATAGAACATTATATTTATTCTTGAATATATTTTTAATGCAGAAGGTATAGAAAGTTGTGTGATTCTTGTTGTTGTTTTGTTTTAATTATGAACGGGAGAAAATTATGTATTCACATATGGCTTATTATGTCATATAAGGCTCATAATTCTGAGGTTTCAAAAGACAATCAATTTTGGGCTCAATTAATTTAATCACACAATTAAACAATGTTGCAGTGTGTTATTTTTTGTTAGGGCAGATCTTTATTCGAAACATATGAAAGTAAATGAAAACTTAGCTATTGATTTCACTAGGTTTAATATTCTTTGGGCTCCATTTTTACATAATGGTTACTTATTCTTTATATAATACAGCCTCTGATGAAACAACAAACTGACATAATATTTTTAATTAATATTTTTCCTGGAGCCAATAGGATACTTTCTTTTCTCTTCTGCTCTGTGGTTTCAACCCATGTCCCCAAAGTAAAGAGAAGACGTTGCTTATTTTGCAGGCTACAAAATATAATTTTGTCATTCCTAGTGTAGTTATTTTATTGGCCTGGCAAAGAAGGCCCTCAGGACTTGTCTGTCCTGTATGAGTCTGAGCTGATAGTTTTAACTATGATAGTAATTATCTGGCAGCCAGGTGACTATTGCCTAACTTGTCCTGACTCAGCTCTGTGATTACCCTCTATGGCAAATGTCTGGCAATTGTATGGAGTCACTAAAGAAGAAAATATTAAACCTTTATGGTTCTTTTGGATACTATCATGCTGTTATACCTAATAGCTAAGTGTTGCAAACAGCCAAGTGTTTGACAGGAACCAAGGGAAAAAAAGAGTAGCTAGGCAGGCTGTGTTAAACAAATGTATAAAAACAGTTCCAGGTAGACCAACCGAAGGGAAAATTCCACCCTGAGCATCCTATTCTTCCTGGCAGAGACCTAATGAAGCTGATGACTCCTCTTTACCTCCCTCATGCCCATGTTTTCACTGTGTCAATAGCTCGTGAATGTTGCTATATTCGTAATCAGGCCAATAATAACTGTTTCTTGTTTTGATTAGACTGTTAAGACTCTAATTAAACTAATAAAAATTATGGAACACATATATGTTATGCTCCCCTTTGCCCACACCAAAATTTTCAGTATAATTATTTCAATAAATACAACATTAGTCTATCTAAATCTCATGAAAACCCCAAACTCTGCTTAGCTTATGTAGACCTGCTATTCATTTGGATGGTTGTTGGATCAGCTTACTTGAGGAAAGGCATAGTGTTGTTTCTTTTGCTTACTCTATATACAATTGTAATTAAACTTTTTTTTTTCCTATTAAAAATGTTGCTTTTTCTCCTTTGATGAGGAACCTACTCTTTTTTAAAGAACCTGTCACTGCATGAGCACTATAGAAGAGCACAAAAACTACATTTAGGATAGTAAATTAAACATGTCTAGGACTGTTGTTTGGTGTTCAGGCCAGCTGGCATGGAACAGCTTGCATGCATAGTATTAAATTTTCTTACTCTCCAAACAGTATGGCCACATCCTCATTAAGAATATTCCTTCTTCTATGGTATCTCCCAGAACATACTTCACAATTACTGGGAAAACTTAACTTAGGCAAAACTATGGCAGGGGCTGTTCTTACTGTTGAACATTACAAAGAATTGAATATCCCTTCAGTCAGTTTAGGTCTGCTGTCCTGGCTATGTCCTCTCCCCACCATTTGCCCACCCTCAGCCTACTGGTTTTGTGTATGTGTGTGGGGAGCTGGACAGACAGCCTTGATCCTCTGCCAGCATGGCTCAGCGATAACCAAAACATTGGTGTGATATCAACACTGTTCTAGCTACAAGTGCAAAGCACAGCACTATATGGGCTGCTGTGGGGAAAGTGAACTCCATCCCAGCCAGACCCAGTACACCTTCTTTCTGGTGACTAGTGATAGAAGGCAAGGGGATGGCTTAAAGCTCTACCTGGGGAAGTTCAGATTGGGCATTAGGAAAAAGTTGTTCACTGAGAAGGTGATCAGGCACTGGAAAAGGCTCCCCAGGGAAGTGGTCATGGCCCCAACCCTTTCAAGAAACATTTGGATAACACTCTTAGATATATGGTTTATCTTGTTGTCCTGTGAGGAGTCAGGAGTTGGACTTGTCCTTGTGGGCCCTTCTAACTCAGGATATTCTATGATTCTACATTGAATACATTGTTATAGATTAAATACATTGTTATAGATAAAAAAATTTATCCTGTGCAGATATGTCTCTCTCGGTTAATTACAGGAAGCTTTGGGCAAATAGTAGATGAATGACAGCATTTCAGCTAGGCACTAAAAATCTGGGGGAATGGATCTGTCTTTGAGAACTACATGGTCAGGCAACCATGGGAGCAAGGCAGCTCCATGAGAGGGGATGAACTGGGAGCATAGGGTGACCTTAGTGAGGACATAGTCTTGCAGGTTGAAAAGAGCTGGGTATTAGTAACAGAGTTCATCAACAGGCCATTAACTGACAGATAGTGGGTAAGGTGAGGAGAGGTAAAGGTGAGGAGACAGGTTCATGCTTAGGCTTGGAAATCTAGTCAACTGTTCAGAAAGAACATGGCACAGCCTATCGGTACACTCACAACACTGACTTTGAGAGTAGTATATACTTCAAGCCCTTCATGAAGATAATGGGAAAAATATATATTTTTTCCACATATTTAGGAATCTGATAATGATATCTATGTTGCATCAGCCTGATAATTTTTAACCACACTCAAATACAATATTCATAAATTGCTATACCTGTTATTAAATTGCAATTATGAATTCCAGTAATTGCTGGTGCTTAAAATAAATGTATAGTAAGACAAAATGGGCACACTGTAAATACACAGAGAGGTGTGGAAATCCTCCTACTGGATGATCCAAATTAAACTTTTGGCTTCAGTGTTATTTTTAATGGTGTACCTTAGACAGACTACATTTACTTACCTGTTTGAACTTGATCTGGAAAACAACTCTGATTTATGCATGGTTTTAACTACGTTAGATATGTTAGTTAAGCATGTTCTCTTGTGTTTTAATCCAGACAACTTTAAACAGAAGTATTCAAACTCTATTTTTCAGAACAGATGTAAGTAAAGAAAGACAGAGTAACTCAAATATATGGAAATTGACACTCCCACCAATCAACTTGACTCCACTTCTTCTAGAAGCTGAAAAAGTTTTACAAATTTTAACACAGTTACAGCTCAAGCGGTAGGTCAATATATGGGTAAATTGCTTTTAGATTAAAGTGTGTTTACAAAAAAATAAGCAGTCATTTAAAAAATTATATAGATTATTTGTCAATATCATCTATGAAATAGAAATGCCGAGGAAATTTCATTTCAGAATTATTTTATTAAGATGTTACAGTTGTATATTTAAAGTGATATTACTGCTTAAATTCCATTCAGAAAATTGATTGAATCCAACATATGGCAGAAAAGTAGCAAGCAAGAAATCTGCAGTCAGCTATATATGTAAATATCTATTTATCATAGAATTAGTATGACTTTCAAACTAGAATTACGTATGCAATTATTAGGTTCCAGATTATAAGGGGCTGATATGCCTACACTTATGTAAAACACAGAATGGCTTTTGTGGCTGCATTTGTTTTATTGAAAAGTTGTTATTTCCAGTGGTTTAGTAGCAATGTACAGATTCATTGGTTCATACCCATATTTGTATGAAGCTCAACTGTGTGAAGTACTCAAGCATGTAATTGACTTAAATAAGGAATGTTGACAAGTGTTGAGCTATTTTCTAAGTAGGAATAGGATTATACACATGCTTAAAACTACGAACATACTCAAGTGCATTGAATCAAGTCTGAAAAGGGGAAGTACAACTTGCTGACTCATCAGTAACACTTACTGAATTATTCAGAGGTTTTTTTTTTTCTGTTTCTTTTTAAATGCATATTCAAATGCTAATTAGGTTTATTCCTGCTTTGCTTGCTGGAGTTTATAGTTTGAGGTTTCATTACAGCATATTCAGCCTAGTTCAGGTAAGAAAATTAATAGCTTTGAAATCTTTAAATCTGAATAGTCTTTAAATGGATTTATCACAGCCCTTTTTGTATGAAGATGGCCTATTCAGGGTGCCAAATAGTTGCTGTCTTGCCTACATTTCTCTACTTAACAGACTAATGTTTTTTTCTCTAAGAGTTAAAATTTTAAAGAATGTTTCCTAGCGACATTGTCTTGTAGCTGGGCATAATGTAGAATTGCTCTCAGAGTCTCCTTCTTGAATTGGTTCCCTGTCATAAAACAATTTAAAATAGGAGAGACACTCCCGATAAATGTATTACTTACAGTGCTAATGAATCTTTTTGACTTTCCCAGTCTCTCTGTCTCTGCCGTTAAGAATTGGTAAAACAAAGAAGAATAGTTTTCTCAAGAAAAATTAGACTTGTCTTGTTTCCTTTTTTTCATGAGAACAGATAACTCAGGAAATGCAAGGTCTCAATTCAAGTTTGGTGGAGAGAGAATTCAGTTACTTATCCATTAGTGTCTTCCTAGTCGATAGCCTATTTATACAGGCCTTTGATTTTTGTATTGGTTAGATTTTCTTCTGGAGAAGCTGCAGGCAAGTGAAGTTTCCAAGTTTGTCCTTTGGCTTCACCTACAGTGTAGACAGATGCTTTCTATGTTTGTATATTCATCCACGAGTTTGTATCTAAACTGCTTCTGGATATAGATTTTTCCTGTTCCTCCTCAGGTGCTCTGATTCTTTGAGAAGGAAACAAAGAAATTCTGGAATAAAGGAAGTCATCACTTTGGTAAGTTCCCTGTTCTGAAAGTCTGAAGACCAGCACTGCAGGCAACAATTTGGCATGCACCTGGCCCATACCTGGGACACAGCTAAGATGTCTACTCAGGCAACAGGATGACTGAGCACAACCAGAGCTACCATGCAAAGCATGTAGGCAAAACAATCAGTGTCTATATGTCAGAACTGGCATTTAATATGGCAATCATAAAGCCTATTAAAATGATATAAAGGATGCCGTTGCCTTAAAAGACTAGTGTTTGTTTTGTTGTTTCTGAGTGAAATCCAGAAAACTTGCATTAGCCTCCCACCTCTGTAAAAAATGAATAGGGAGCATTAAGATTCCTTGACTGGGTGAAGCGCATCCAGTGCTTCTATGAATAGCAGTATACTTGAAGGAGCATTCATCATGGACAGCTACTACTACAACCAAGAAAAAATGCTGAGGTTAGAGAGAATCTCAAAGAAAACTGTCCATCTCAGGGTTTGGTGATTTACTCAGAGTTTCAGAACAGTGACCCAATGAGTGACTTTAGGTTACTATATCCTTCCCAAAGTAGCTATGTACAATTGTTTTTGAAAAGAACTGACAAATTACTTACCTTTAGAAAGCGCAACCAGAAAAGAATCATTAATTATACTGTTGTTCATTTTTATATAATAGAATCAGAATCACAGATCACACAGAATTACAGAATCATTTAGGTTGGAAAAGACTTCCAAGATCATCCAGTCCAACTTATAACCTAACATGACCAAGTCCTCCAGTAAACCATGAACATAGCATACAAATTAGAAAAACTGTTTGTGAAGCAGATTGCATCGGTTCAATTCTTGCTTCATTTCAAGTTGAGACGATCAAATTTACCTTTTCTAGGAGGCTGTTAATAACTAAATTATCTGTTGGCATATTTTTCCATCCTTCTCATTGTCACTGCATTATAGTGCAAAAATTAATTCAAGAGTCATTGGACCATGGAAGAGAGGGAGAGAAGAAAGGAAGGAAGGAAGGAAGGAAGGAAGGAAGGAAGGAAGGAAGGAAGGAAGGAAGGAAGGAAGGAAGGAAGGAAGGAAGGAAGGAAATATTCTCATATTTTAGGCTTATGACAAGGACATAAAGGACTGAAAAAGCTCCTATGGGTTTTGGTAAGCAGTAATACCTATCCTCTTGCTGTGCTATAAAGAAAGGAGGAGTGTGGTCTATTTAATCTTAATTTATCAGTCAAATCAGAGGTTTTGTCTGATGGACTGAAGAGAAACTGTTCTCTTTTTTTGAATTGACTCTTTCAAATCATTATAACTGCCTAAAAGTTTACTGTGTTATCTTATACTCTGTAACACAACTCCTTGGTACACAATATACTCTGAAGTAGGTCGGATTAAGGGAAGGCTAGTTAACAGTGCAGGAATTTACGACAACAACATTAGCCCAAGCAGAAAGGAGCAGTTGTCCTCAGGCCCTCAGGGTTTATCTTTAGAAGATAAGAAAGAGAAGCTGAATACAGTATTAAAAGGGTCAGAGTGCAGTTGGCTATTCGTTACAAAAAGGGAAGAAATTTAGTCTAGCTGCATTCACAATACAGTTAGGAGAGGAAAAAAAAAAAAAAGATGATTTTTAACTGAAAATGATGGTTAAGGTAAAAAGAATTTAAACTGAAAACTGTTATTAGGTTATGCTAAACGGAAGTAGATGGATAAAAAGAAAAGAAAAAAAGGTACTTTCATCTACTCATGAGAAAATAAAATTCTAGAGCAAAACATATTTTTCTGTGCCATATTTACATATATCATTCTTACATGTACCTGGATACAAGTGAATACAGTTCCACTAAAACCAATTTGTACCACCTGCGTTACCTCATCGTAATATAACACACAGTTATATCTGCTGCTATCTGCATATATTATTATATGATCGTGCTAAATAATCACTTTAAAGAGCTTATTTGTGTTATTATTACTGTGTTCATGATATGGAAAAACTGCCAATATAATTTAATGTACTTTTCAAAAGAATATTGATTATTGCATATTGTAGGAGAAGAATGGTGTTCACTGAGTTAAGTGTTGAAGGGAAGGAAAATTAAGTCAAGAGTACATACCAGAATTTTCAAACCATAGGCAGATCTTGGGACTGTAGCTAAAGTAGTATGGTCTTTGGAAATGGGAAGAAAAGCAGAGAAAGGTAAAGCAATTTTCAAGCTTCCTGAGAAAACTGGACAATTAATCCAAATGTAAAATCTTCAAAAGGCAAGAAACAAACAGTAAAACCCATTCAACTACTGTCTTCCTTGCAGGCTAAATTATTCTAACACCATAGATGAGGCAACTCAGTGTAGAGGCAGCCAATCCCTAATGCCCATTTTACCGTGGGTTCTCTTTCCCAAGAAGACAATCCTTCTGTGTGAGAGAATGCAGTTTGCTGTTGACTACAGCTGGACGCAGATTTCCCCGTAAGAAGTGCTACACCATTACAGCTTATGGGAATTTTTTAAATTTCTGCCAGAAAAGGATAGAAGAGTTTTAATAAGTGAGACATTGACCCTTTGAGATAACTTACAGTTCTTTAGAAGGAATCATAGTGCTATGATCTAAATGCAGCTCAGCGTTTTCCCATCTTCTCCTTTCATAAGCAAACTTAACAGCTGGGGCCTCAGACAGGACACATTTGACAGATAAAGGACTCAGATGCCAAAGTCTAGTATAAATTTTTTAGCAGCAACATCTGTGTCTGTTGCAAAGCCCTTGGCTGATTTCTTTGCTGGCTGCTTGGCTGTCTCTGCTGTGTCTGTGACTCCAGATCTGGCTATGCTAATGGCCATGTAATGGCCCCTGGTGTCCTCTTGGGGAATTAAACTGCTGATAAACTTGCTGGCTTGCCCTGTCCCTGGGATCTTTTTTTAGCTTTGAGTGACCTGCAGCTGGAGCAGTTTGTTCCTTATTTGAGAGAAAGGCCCCTGAACAAATGCTCACAAGTTTAGTGTATGCAAGGCCAATTGATGCTGCCAAAGGAATATTTTTCAGTTTGCTGTAAAGTCACATTCACTTTAGATATAACATCTCCTCAAGCCACTGGAAATACTAAAGATGTCAGAAAGGGAAAGATTCTGGAGAGCACAGACTGTATAGCCACTGTCTGCTTGAGTGTGTTATGAACTTCCAAACAGAGGGCATGCCCTCATTATCTTACATAAGAATAGATAGTCTCATTTCCTTACAAGTTGTTCTAAAAGGGCATTAATGTTACATATCTCAGAATTTCTCAGGAATATTTATACTGTGAATCTTTTCTTCTTTGATTTATTTTCCTTTCCTTTTTTTTTTCTTTTCTTTTTTTTTTTTTTTTTTTTTTTTTGTACCTCATGTTTAATCTAGTTGCAATCTGGTGCAATCTGGTTTTAATTTGCTAATCAACTAAACTTTTCCTAAAAATAAAATGCTTCAAATAGAGAACTGTTTTCTGAATGAATGGTTGGCTCATCAGAAGGCAGGCCAGGTAACTCCTTATTGGCAAAAGTACAAGTTTTAATATATATATATATATTCAATACAAGAACTCTTTAAATAGATCCTAAGCCCCAAAGGATGTTTGCATGTATTTAAACTTAAGTGTCCTGTGAACACTCTTTCTTTCTTTGCCTCTAGTTATTCAGACTCCGTGGCTTTGCCACAGGCTCGTAATGACTATTCAACTGAATTTTAGCCAAAATACTAATATTCTGTTTCTGCAGACTTACTTTTCAAATGCATTCTTGAAGATGAATAGTAAAGACAGGGTGATGCTCTTTGTCTAAGAGAAATCCTGCTTCCTTTATGCACAGAAATACAGTAACACCTCAGGGTCTGACTGTCCAGTTCCCTTGGGTTTCTTTATGCATTTTGGTAGTATAAAATGCCTGCAAACATTGTCAATGGGGAATATTAGGGCATACGGAGCAGGTCAATGGAGTGGCTGAGAAAAGGGTGTGTGACAGAGCCTTAAGCTATTGTAAAAAGAATGAAACAGCAGCCTGTGCACAGCTCTTATTTTCTCCAAGATTGGGCAGGAAGGGTTTTGGTTTGCCTCAGAATCAAGTTCCTTCCACAGAGGAGAAACCACATACACACAAAAAAGAAAAGGATTAAACTCAGTAACTTCATTACGATGTTTTAAACTAGGAAAAAAAAAAAAAAGAAAGAAAAAGAAAAAGAAAAAGACAAAATAAGGAAAAAAAAAGATATACATGGAGGGGAGGAACATAAAACAAAAAAAATAAAACAAAAAAATCGGATTTATATCTTTGTGATGTCTAATGCCAGATACAAAGGTGAAAGTGACTCAAGATTAAGGCATCTAACTCTTAGGTGTCCTGTCACCTAAGTAAGATACCTGAAGTATAGGCTAATATTATCTATTAAGTGCAAAGACAGACTGATGCGTCTAAGGACTAGAGTCATAGGTATCAATGACAGGCAGCTGGCTAGTTGTTATGTAGTTACCAGTTATAAACTCTGTGCAGATGTTGAGTGCCTGTGGTGGACATATTCCAGAAAGTTAAGTTTTTTCAAACAGGATTAAACAGAAATTATGCTTTATTCAGAATGACAGTCATATTCGAGAGCTAGTTGCTTAAGTCATGTCAAAGCTTTCCTTTCAGGAAAAATAAGAAGAAGGAAATATGTTCAATATGTTCTGAAGAAGTGTTGAACCAGATTCTCCCAAGAATCTACCTACTGATTAACTTTCAAAATCTATCTGATATTTCTTGGTACAGACTTTTATTTATGTAAATATTGTATGCAAATTCAAATATTTTTGATGGATAAAATTGAAACAAAATAATCTCAAAATATTGCGTATTCTCTGATTTTGATGTTTTCATCAGAATTAGGAAATCTGAATATTTGATCTAAGCCAAGCAAAGTATGAATTTGAATCTGTCATGAGTCTCTTAGGTATTGAGATTTTGCTCTACCAGAGAGGTCACTGTAAACATTTTCTTTCTTCCTTTGTGTCATACTAGGTCTATCCTAACAATGACAACTAGCTTCATATATACAGGTGATACCCTAGTGCTAGAATTGCAAGAAAGCATGAGTTCAGATGGACACCACACAATCTATTTTTCAAGTAATTCCTGTTAAATTTCTGCTGACATTTGTATGATTGATATATTATAAAAGTGGTATAAATAATCTATCACATTATTCATTATTTGGCTTCTAATTTCTATTCTTTATATATTATTTCCTGTAATTTAATGCATAAACATGCATAGACTGGTAAGAGTATACTGACTGACCATTCAGGAAAGATTTTCTTAACATTTTTGCAGATCAGAAGATTTTTTTCTGTTTCTTAAAACAGCTAAGTTCCATCCAGAAGTAAAAATGAAATGAATATCTCCTGGGATGTACAGAAATAAATCATATCAAGTACTAGAAAATATATTGTGAGCAACTATCACACACTGATAGATGAGAATTAGATTTAGGTTTTTAGATTTCAGATTTTTAGGTTTAGATTAAATTTCTAAGTAGGACCTTCTCTGCCTTGTTAATTTGCATGATTCTGTTGTTGAGCATTTTATATTATATTACTGCCATTTAGATACCAGTTGACTTTTTCAATGGGTGATGAAACAGTTTTCTTAGGCGGACACATTACTGTTCTGTAGCAAGGTGCTAATAACAATAGTATGCTTTGAATACCAATATAAAATAACACTGAGATACTGATGATGAATATCTACAAAACAAACTGACAAGCTAAAAACACTATTTAATACCAATATGAATGAAAATATTTCTTTAAGAAATAAAAAGGAGACAATATTTTAGAAAGAGTACATATTTTACAATAAACTTTAGCTCTTTTCTTGTCTTTTAATAATGTGTCTTATTGGAATTTAGGAGAAGAGAATATTACTATCTGTACCTGACAATATTCAAGCAGTTAGAGCTAGAGTTACTATAGTTAAGGTTAAGTGGCATCATGTCAGTAAATGATTGTGAGTTTAAAAGAAAGAAAGAGTAGCCCTGATTTCTTGGCTCCCTGTTCATTGTTGTCTTATCTATTAATGTTGCAATGTATTACACTGACTAAATAAGCCTGGCAATATACCCTTCAGCATAGAAATATATTTTGAAACTCATTTCCCACATTTCTAGTGTGAGAAATTGAGCACAAATATTATTAAGAAAGACAGGAATCAAGTGCTGAAACCCAAACTCTTGCTAATCATCAGCTTATGACTCTTAAATGCAAATATATAAAAATGACAATCATGGATATGACTATACTGTTCATCAAATGTGACCCTCAGCTCTTGTTCAAGGCCCAATTCACCTTGTATTGTCACAACAGGGTTGTAAGCTATGTGCAGGTATTGTATTTTAGGTGAGCTGTGGAAGAAGAGAAAGTTTTGGCTAATGAAACCAAGGTTCAGGCTAATGAAACCTGATATGCTTGTGCCTATTATGTGGGCTGACTGGTACAGTCTGTTCTGCCACATATACTGTTAGTATTCTCTGCCTCCACAGCATGCTCACATGGACAACAATGCTATGCTAACCCAAGCTATGTCTTCCTTAACTGTTTAGACAGTATGGTGGCGAGCTACACAGATGCTGCAGCCAGCAGTGGGTTTATGTAGTGTTGACTTGAGAGGCAGACTGGGATTGACTCCATGTCCTAGCATGTGTTTTTCCTACCCAAGTTCTCCATTACACAAGCAAGACAACCAGACAAGCCAACCCAAACCAAAACACCAAAAGGTGCTACCACAATATTTTATATTATCATATCTGTCCTGGTTTCAGCTGGGCTAGAGTTAATTTTCCTCCTAGTAGCTGTTACGGTGTTTTGGATTAAGGATGAGAACAACGCTGATAACACCCTCATGTTTTAGTAGCTGCAGAGCAGTGCTTACACAGAGCCAAGGACTTTTTAGCTTCTCACACTGCCCTGCCAGTGAGGAGACTGGGGGTGCACAAGGAGCTGGGAGGGGACACAGCCAGAACAGGTGACCCAAGGTGAACAAAGGGATGTCCCATACCATATGACGTCGTGCTGAACAATTAATATGGGGTGGCTAGCTGGGGGGGGAGGGGGGAGGAAGGGGGGGTACCGTTGCTCGGGACTGGGCTGGGCATCGGTCAGCGGGTGGTGAGCAATTGCATTGTGCATCACTTGCTTTGTACATTCTATTATTATTATCATTATTATTATTATCTCCCTTCCTTTTCTGTCCTGTTAAACTGTCTTTATCTCAACCCACGAGCTTTTTACTTTTTTTTTCCTTCCCAATTGTCTCCCCCATCCCACTGTGGGGGGAGGGGGGCGGTGAATGAACGGCTGTGTGGTGCTTAGCTGCCTGCCGGATCAAACCACAAGAATATCCTATTAAAAAATGTAGAACTGAAACTCTTTCTTTGCATAAGATATTCCACTTCTGAACTATGTTAACGAGAATTTTTCCTGTTGTACTGTGAGTAATGTAATTTAGAGAGTGTATGTTAAAAGTCTCAGAGTGTAAAACATTTTGGACAGATATTGTCATATTTTATTTAGTTCTATTTCACCTATTGTTCAGCAGAGTATTTACTTTTGATAGCATATAAGGTATAAGTTAATGAAAACTTTGATTATATTCAAGAAGACTAGTGTGTCAGCATATCAATACAACTACCTGCAACTGAAGTTAATGCTTCAAATAGTGTCTAAATTGGTAGAAGCACAAAAAGTTAATTATCATTGTTGTGCATGCTTGTGCATAAAGGTGTGTGAATATATGAAGTTTATTACATAGAAAAATTCAATTAATTCAGTGCCATCTTAGCAACTGAATATATACTGAAATTGACACTTTTATCATAGATTTTCTTTCTGCTTGTAAGAGCACCTACATCTGTGTATATAACAATTTCTGAAAAATTACAATTCAAAGTTAAGCAATTAGATATGCTTCTTTACAATTAATAGCCTGAGTCCTTTCTATGTGTTATAACACAATCTATATAACACAATCTCATACTTTTCTTCCCCCACCCCCTCACAGAATCCCTTATTCAAGTATCCAAGATGCGTGGAGTTCTGCTACCAAGCAGTTTTTGCAACATTTTTATATCTCTTCAACTTCTTTCTTTTATGTACACTAATCAAGTGTTGCTCCAAAGACATGGTTATTTATCTTCATGTGAGCTTTGCCTCTGGGGATCCTGAATGTATCATAAACATTAATTAATTTATTTTTGTGGCATACCTGAGAGCTGGAGTGGAATTATTTTTCAGGTGATGAATAGAGACATAGAGAAATTAAACTCAAAATTCTCCATTTATTTTAGTTTTCTAGTGTGAGATGCCATTGAAATATTTGGTTTGAGCTCTAGGTTCATCCTTTCTATAAATCAGGTCTCTGAGCTCTCAAGTCGGATATTGAGAAAATAAGGAAGATATATTTATAGGCCATATGTGACCTTCAGTGAAGAAAGTTGACCACATATTGAACTGTATTAGCAAGAGAATCCCTCAGATCCAAGGAGGTCCAAGTAGCTGTTTATCCTATATGAAGCACTTGTGAAGCCATATCTGAAGTTCTGGGTCCACATTTGGGCCTCCTCTGCAAGACAGATATTGATACACTGGATTGTGCCCAGAGGAGGCCACTGAGCCCATCAGAAGGCTGGAGCACAAGTCATCTGAATAGAGTCTGGGTATGATCAGCCCTAGAAAAGAAATCTAAGGGGAGAGCTTATTACTGTTATCAACTGTCTATAGAAAAGGTATAAAGGAGATGTAGCCATATCACTTCTTGGCAAAACTCATCAAAAAAGCGTGACAACTCAGTTCAATGTGAGAATTCTGGTTATATCAAGAAGAAGTTTGCAGTATTCTGAGCAGGAGGTCTGACCTCTGAAAGTCCCTTCTGAACTAAATTATCTTATGAAAAATGTAGTTATGGAGGTTTTCATAATATCACAAAGGTATTTTTTACAGTAGAATTAATGCAGTGATAGAATTCAAATCTTAGAAATAGCATTCTTCAATCAAATACAAACTATGCAGTCAACATACTAAAATGGTAAAAGGATGAAATTTTTGTGTTCTCTGGGAGATGCAGGAGGACAAACTGCATGATATAGTTGTCTCTTTTGCACTTATATTCCATGAGAAATTCAGCTGTTTTAACTAGGAATTACTATCCTGTTGCTCTTTATCTCCATTAGCAAATTTGTTCCACAAGCCCTGTGGAAATGAACTGCAGACTGTGCAGAGGACAGAATCCAACTTCATGTCCAGGTCAAGCCCCTTGTGTAGAGTGAGAAAGGTAGAGTACCATTTAACATCACTTCATACTGATTTTAATGACAAATGCTGTTGTAGTGTCTTGCAAGAAGGCAAGAGTATCTTGCCTGAGCAATATTATCTCAAGTATTTCTTAATACTCTTTCAATCTTGATTTTACAAGGTCATTATAGATATACATAAAGCTTTTTGGTATATCTTCTGACAATGAAGAAAAACTAACTGAAATGTAAGTAATCAACATAGGAGAGAAATCATTAGGTTAATCAGTTCTGATAAAATACTTTTGTATCGAATTTTACCAAATCTTTGGAAACTTTTTTTTTTTTTNTTTTTTTTTTTTTTTTTTTTTTTTTACCTTTCTTTTAGTATCCAGCTTTTGCTATCTACATCATATGGTTCAGGATATAGTCTCAGAGTATAGCTCTTCCAGCAGCACCTCTTTCAGGAAAAGCATTTGCTGTCCCCAGCCTTCATTTTACCCCAGCTGCTCTTCACTACCCCATTAGACCTGCCAGCTAAGCTCCTTAATTAAGTTCTTTTTTCAGGAAAAAAAAAAAAAAGTAATAATTTCTACAGTTTAAATAGCATGTATTTGCCAACTGAACTGGTTTAGGGAGTGATCATGCAGCTAACAAATCAAAAGGATGATGACCATCCCGGGGGCTGGACATGAGAACAAGCTCACTCCACTCACGTAGCAGCAGCTGGACCAATTTTACCTTATTTGATGTTCTGCCTGTTCTAATGGGGCTCTGCTATGTCTTGGAAATTCTTGAAAGATTATGAAGATATACCAGAAAGTATAGTCCAAAGAAATCAAGTCCAGAGAAATCTTACAGTGAGAGCTCTCTGGACTAATCTCAACCCTCTTGAACTAACAGCAAACTCCCATTAACCTCAGTGGCTAGCTCAACGGTAGACCTCAAATTCCTATAGCAAAAAGCAGATCTTTCATCTAGGAAATCATTTAACACCATGTTTGTGTACAATTAGCTTAGCTTCATAACAGTTATTTGAGATTGCTGTCTTCAAACCTATTTAGTATTAACATTGCACTGGGTGAAATTCATGTCACCATATTAGAAAGAGAAAATAAGATTTATGGAGCATACAGAACAATACCCGTTTTTTAACTTTTACATACCCATCCTCTTGGCTTCTACTTAAAAGTAGTATTTTAAAGGAACAGTCTTGGGTATTATATATTTTCTTTCATTTAAGATTAGTATTTATATGAGAGAAACATTATGGTGTGATACAATCCCTGTGTTCAAATAGACTGCATATGTCTTGGGCCTCATCTATTTTAATTCTATAGCAGTAGTTAACATGGCTAGTGTGTTGTTTGAAGGAAACAGCTTTTATAATGTGTAGGAATTGTTTGGATGGCATCACAGATTTCTGATGCCAAGGTCTGAAAAATATTATTCCAAAGGCAGCATCTGGCTTCTTGGCACATCTAGTTTGTAGTTTCTCAGTGCCTCTAGGTCTGTTGTATGGTTGCTCACATTTGAGTGCTAATTTTAGTTCCTAATTTCTTAGAATGAAAAAGACTTTTTTTGACATTTTGTAGAATGTATGCATAAGCATATATATCGTGAACAACTTGTACTTCTGTGGAGTATTTTTAGTTCTCTACATCAACAAGTCTGTTAGTTACCTGCATTCATACTTATTTGAATATCTGTACACATGACAAAATATACAGCTAAATAATTATAGGAGGAATTTTTTTTTTTCAAGTGTTCAGATCATTACTATCTATGTTACACTGAAGTCATCAGGGAATACTTTATTTCTTCATCCTTACAAAAATAATTATTTTGCAACTAATCACAGTAGTTTCCTACATTCTTTAACACCAATAGTGAAAAGGTCTAATTTGTAGTGAAGTCCAAATTTTGCTCATATTCAGCTGGATCATTTCTCATGTTTCAACTTCTCCTTCTGCACCCTCTTTGCTTCTCAACATTCACTTCTCTGATTTTTTTCAGAAAAATATAAATAAATAAATAAATAAATACACAAAGCACTTTTGTCTTTGGCCATTATTATCTCATCATAGCCGAGCAGATCCCCTTCTTTTTCTGTTTTCTCCACCACAAGTCTGTCCTTATTCCCAAGATCTTATCTCTTTCTTGCTCGCATTAAATTTATTGCTCTTCTTTATTCTTCCTGCCCATGGCAATCACTTCTTTCCCTTTACTTTACTTATGTTTTATTCAAAAACTTGACCAAAGGATCTATAGCACCTAAGAAAAACAAATTCTATGTATAAGAGACTTTTTAAAGATATTCAATATATTCCATTCAATCCTTAATAATCTCCCTTTTCACTGGAGTTCAAAGCACCATGTATCAGCATGGTGGTAACTAAGACATCTAAGACAACTAAGGCTGGTGGTAGAAATTTTATTCACTGATTTGTGGAACATGAAACGGTAGTTTTCATGAATTAACACAAAAATTGAAGATTTAGTTGCTTCAATTGATTTTATTTTCTTAATGAATTCTTTAAGACCTACATCTTTAAGAATTTAGTCTTTCAGACTGACAGCAGAAAAAAACACCTCAGCTTGTAAGTCAATATATGCTGTTTTATCACTTACCTTTAAAGGAATCCAGAAGGGGTGGAATTTCCTAATAATGGGAGATGTAGCATTCAGTCTCCAAATTTTAAAATCTCCACAGGGCATTTTAAATTCACTCCAAAATTCAATCCTTGCCATAAAATTCAAATTTTCATAGTTCTGACACTTTCCAGGGAATATGGACTTGAATGGTTTTTAATGGTATTACAATAATGCATTTCAGAGTACTGGCTTTAAGGGAATTAACTTCGTCACCTTGTACTTGGCAGAACTGGAACACTCAGCTAAAGCCCAAGCAGACACTGTTCATTTTATCAACAAGGGCCCTCACGTTTATATAATGTTTTATAGATTAGATATGACAGTTTTACATCTGCTAAACATCTTTTCACACCCAACTTTTTCATTTTTGTGTTAGAAATAGTGGAAAATTATTCTGAACTAAAATTATCTTTATGATGCTATATACAAATGCATATATTAATTGACACATGTGAGTTGGAAATAACTTTCTGGTGCAACACCACAAGAAAATAAATAAATAAATAAATAAATAAATGACAAATATTCAGACACATTTACAATATTGAAAACAGTTTGATGCAGAACATTCTTTTTTTGTACTTTTTTTTTTTTTCTTTTAACCTAGAGCTCTTGGTGACAAATTAAGGTAGTTCAGTCATTTTTATTTATTTAGTTATTTAGTTATTCATTTTATTCACAACAGAAAACAGTCTTAGAATAAACATACTGAACCTCCAAACGCATTCAAGTTGAAGATACATTAAGTCACACTGGTAAACAGTGATTCAAATGACATCTTTGCTGTTATGGAATTTAGAAATTATGTCAAATCAGCTCTACTATATGATGAACAACTTGTAGCCAGTCTACAGGGAACTCTCTGAACAGTAAAATGTAATTTTGATGAGACTTAATTTATTTGTCATAAAAATTACAGTCAACCTGAACTAGGACTGAAATATTTTGTCTGCAAAGTTGAGCAAAAAACACATTCTGAAAAGATCAACAAACTTTCTTATTCCTTCAGCTATGTTTTGGATGGTTATAATTCCTTTCCAGGGTCACATAATTGATTAAAAATATTAATATATATTGTTTAAATTATTATATCTCCCATTAAAGTTTTATAGCTCCGTTTTTATCTGAAGGGCAAATCAAGGCCAGGAGAAGTTAATTAAAGTATTCACAGCCAGAAAGAGGTTCTGAATGGTCACATAGAATGGAGATATCAGTGGAAACCTGGTTACCCTTCCTATACACATGGTTAAATAAATCATAATGAAATTTGGTCCTGGCTCATGGTGTGTAACTCCTCAGACTATATTATGTTCCACGTAAGAATCTAGATGTTAAAGGTACTTGATTCAGAGTGCTGGCAATACACAAATATATGTGACTTGAACATATTATATTAAATAAACTATAACATATTATAACATCTGTTAAAGCAAAAATTAAGCACTGCCAGCATTAACTCATTTAATAGTCAGATGATGAGGACATTTCCTTAGATAACAGTTTATATCTTTGGTCTCATCAACAACTGAATCTTTCCCCATATCTTCAGTTATTGTTCTATCTGCCAGGTTATTGACTGATCTTAATGAGAAAGGGATTGAATATATCCCTGGCTATATGTACAGACTGGGCGACGAGACGCTGGAGAGCAGCCCCGCAGAGAGGGATCTGGGGGTTGTGGTTGACAGCAAGTTGAATATGAGCCAGCAGTGTGCCCTGGCAGCCAGGAGGGCCAACCGTATCCTGGGGTACATCAAGCACGGCATTGCTAGTCGGTCGAGGGAAGTGATTG